>BLSH010374737.1:356060-369237 GCA_018402905.1 Glandirana rugosa
CTTAGGTGAAACGGATGGAATTAAAATAGTGAAATTAGGTGAAATGAATTCGATAGAAAAAAAAAAAAAACGCTTATATATTTAATTTTTTTTTTATTTTTCGTATTTTTTAACCCTTTTTTACGTTTATTGTATTTATTTTTTGAAAATCTTACAGGTCGATTTTATAATTTTTAATTTTTCACTTTTTTGACTAGGTTTTCGCGTAAACATCCTGTCGCGAAAAAACTACGGTAAAAGTTTCCGAAAATAAACAGTGTTTACTGTTACCGTTCCCCGTGACTTTCCCGTGACACAGACTATGATTCCAGATCAGTTTTTTCACTTTTTAATTTTTAATATTTTAGCTGGACATTCTAAAAGTTTTTTATTTATGTTATTTGCATTTTTTCCCAATTTTTTATGCTTTTTATTTTTTTTTTAATTTATATATTCGCAAAAAAAAAAAAAAGATAGCTTAAGTAAAGTGGATTAAAGTGATAAAATTAAGGTAGGCAAAGTGGATTCAAGTTATAAAATTAAGGTAGGCAAAGCGGATTCAAGTTATAAGATTAAGGTAGGCAAAGTGGATTCAAGTTATAAAATTAAGGTAAGTAAAGTGGATTAAAGTTATAAAATTAAGGTAGGCAAAGTGGATTCAAGTTATAAGATTAAGGTAGGCAAAGTGGATTCAAGGCATAAAATTAGGGTAGGCAAAGTGGATTCAAGGTATAAAATTAAGGTAGGCAAAGTGGGTTCAAGGTATAAAATTAGGGTAGGCAAAGTGGATTCAAGTTATAAACTAAGGTAGGTAAAGTGGATTCAAGGTATAAAATTAGGGTAGACAAAGTGGATTCAAGTTATAAAATTAAGGTAGGCAAAGCGGATTCAAGTTATAAAATTAAGGTAAGTAAAGTGGATTCAAGTTATAAAATTAAGGAAAGTAAAGTGGATTAAAGTTATAAAATTAAGGTAGGGAAAGTGGATTCAAGCTGTAAAATTAGGGTAGACAAAGTGGAGTCAAGGTATAATATTAAGGTAGGCAAAGTGGATTCAAGGTTTAACATTAGGATAGGCAAAGTGGATTCAAGTTATAAAATGAAGGTAAGTAAAGTGGATTCAAGTTATAAAATGAAGGTAGGCAAAGTGGATTCAAGGTATAAAATTAGGGTAGGCAAAGTGGATTCAAGGTATAAAATTAGGGTAGGCAAAGTGGATTCAAGGTATAAAATTAGGGTAGGTAAAGTGGATTCAAGGTATAAAATTAGGGTAGGCAAGGTGGATTCACGGTATAAAATTAGGGTAGGCAAAGAGGATTCAAGGTATAAAATTTGCGTAGGCAAAGTAGATTCAAGGTATAAAATTAAGGTAGGCAAAGTGGGTTCAAGGTATAAAATTAAGGTAGGCAAAGTGGATTTAAGGTATAAATTAAGGTAGGTAAAGTGGATTCAAGATATAAAATTTGCGTTGGCAAAGTAGAGTCAAGGTATAAAATTAAGGTAGGCAAAGTGGATTCAAGTTATAAAATTAAGGTAGGCAAAGCGGATTCAAGTTATAAGATTAAGGTAGGCAAAGTGGATTCAAGTTATAAAATTAAGGTAAGTAAAGTGGATTCAAGTTATAAAATTAAGGTAGGCAAAGTGGATTCAAGTTAAAAAATTAAGGTAAGTAAAGCGGCTTAAAGTTATAAAATTAAGGTAGGCAAAGTGGATTGAAGATATAAAATTAGGGTAGGCAAAATGGATTCAAGGTATAAAATTTGGGTAGGGAAAGTGGATTCAAGGTATAAAATTAGGGTAGACAAAGTGGAGTGAAGGTATAAAATTAAGGTAGGCAAAGTGGATTCAAGGTATAAAATTAGGTTAGGCAAAGTGGATTCAAGTTATAAAATGAAGGTAAGTAAAGTGGATTCAAGTTATAAAATGAAGGTAGGCAAAGTGGATTCAAGGTATAAAATTAAGGTAATCAAAGTGTATTCAAGGTATAAAATTAAGGTAGGCAAAGTGGATTCAAGGTATAAAATTAGGGTAGGCAAAGTGGATTCGAGTTATAAAATTAGGGTAGGCAAAGTGGATTCAAGGTATAAAATTAGGGTAGGCAAAGAGGATTCAAGGTATAAAATTTGCGTAGGCAAAGTAGATTCAAGGTATAAAATTTGCGTAGGCAAAGTAGATTCAAGGTATAAAATTAAGGTAGGCAAAGTGGGTTCAAGGTATAAAATTAGGGTAGGCAAAGTGGATTCAAGTTATAAATTAAGGTAGGCAAAGTGGATTCAAGTTATAAAATTAGGGTAGGTAAAGTGGATTCAAGGTATAAAATTAGGGTAGGCAAAGTGGATTCAAGGTATAAAATTAGGGTAGACAAAGTGGATTCAAGGTATAAAATTAGGGTAGGCAAAGTGGATTCAAGGTATAAAATTTGCGTAGGCAAAGTAGATTCAAGGTATAAAATTTAGGTAGGCAAAGTGGGTTCAAGGTATAAAATTAAGGTAGGCAAAGTGGATTCAAGTTATAACTTAAGGTATGTAAAGTGGATTCAAGATATAAAATGAGGGCAGGCAAAGTGGATTCAAGTTATAAAATTAAGGAAGGCAAAGTGGATTCAAGATATAAAATTAGGGTAGGCAAAGTGGATTCAAGGTATAAAATTAGCGTAAGTGGATTCAAGGTATAAAATTAGGGTAGGCAAAGTGGATTCGAGGTATAAAATTAGGGTAGGCAAAGTGGATTCAAGTTATAAAATAAAGGTAAGTAAAGCGGATTCAAGTTATAAGATTAAGGTAGGCAAAGTGGATTCAAGTTATAAAATTAAGGTAAGTAAAGTGGATTCAAGTTATAAAATGAAGGTAGGCAAAGTGGATCGAAGGTATAAAATTAAGGTAAGTAAAGTGGATTCAAGATATAAAATGAAGGGAGGCAACATGGACTCAAGGTCTAGAATTAAGTTAGGCAAAGTTAAACACAACTGAAAGCTCTACAGAATTGTATGAACAGTTCAACAACAATTCTAAACACATTATAAAACCAATCAAGGAACGTGTTTTCAAAATTCACTTTTCCAATTGATAGCTCTTTGCACGCTGCTCTTTGCCCTGTGACATAAATGCCCTCATACAGGTTACTATAACCCAGCCCTATTGACCCACACACACATCTGTGTTGCTACCGCTAAATTCAGCGGTAAGGGAATGGGTGAAGGGACATCACAATTCCTCAAGGCTTATCTGTACATAAATAGCACAAATTTTGCTGACACCTTGATAGAAAAAAGAAAAGCAACATAGATGTAAGGATGCACAGAGGAATTTGAGTCCAAAAAAAGGGACACTTGGGAGTTAAGTGCTCACCCTCTCCCCACCTCCTGTCATCTAGACCATCCATTTAGAATTGATTGCAATTATTCACCCTGTAATCTTCATAACATTTAGAGCCTCAATTTTCAGATACGTCCTCCCATATACTGTTCTTAAATCCCTTTAAAAAAAATAGACCAGGGCCCAGGAGAAAAAGAATTTATAGGACTGCAGTCAGAGCATTTGACAAGTTTCAAGCTGGTGTTGAGCTTCGCTCTTGCTGGGAAGGCTCAGTTCCCCAAAAGGCTCATTCTAAGGGCATATGATAATGCAATTAAGTAATTGTTATGCAGTCACGTAAAACTGTGCATAGCCCATGGTGCAAATCTACTTGTCATTATAATATTTGAGGACCATTTGCTAATGACTGTGTTGCACATCAATCTAAATTAGGAATTAATTCCAGAAATAAGCATAGCTGGGAGTAAAATATTCTAGGGCAAAGCTGTCGTTTTTCTAATAAAACTGGAACATGCTTACAACGATCACATATATAGCCAAGGTCTAAACTTGTAATATGGAACATGTTATTACCACTGCATGCAGCCTTTCAGTTTTTATATTTCATCTGTTGTCACAAACGCCAGGCTTCCTTTCACCTCTGGAAAACACATATTTTTAGGGCCTAGATTGCTATGTATGTATGCAACATCCAGTGAGGTTGTAGGCAGGTGCCGTCTGAACTCGGCACTGTAGGTGGCATACGACCAAAGTGGCAATGCAGAAGGGGAAGGAAGTCATGCAGAACTTGTTTCCTCTATGACTTCCTGTGGTCACCAGATGGATAGTTGTCCGATTGGACCACATGACCTCAATGGCCATCTTGAATGAGGGCAGACTCTATTTAAGACTCTGGCTCCTGGGTTTAACATGCTTTGTGTAAGTGGCTAGGGTAGGGACAGGTTCCCCGTCTGGCAGGGACAGCACATAGCGGCAGGGAGAGGTTAGATAGGAGTAGCGAATATGCAGGGACTACACTATCTCCACTTAGGAAGCCTCCCATTTGGATGTGGACTGGCTAGGCTCCTCGTTGCAGAAGGTATTTAATAAGCATGCTTGACTCCTAAGGGATGTGTGGAAAAAATGCCCCCATACCTGAACACAATTTTTTGTACACAACTCTCTTAGTTGGGACTTTAAAGGGCAATTTTCATTTCGGCACGCCACTATTATTTCCTATAATACAGTATCAGTAAAGGTTTGTTTAACCACTTCCTGACTACACTATAGCCGAATGACAGCTACATAGCAGCCGGCCAGTTCTGGGGGTGCGTCGTATATTGTCATCCCGTGATTGTGCCTGCTGGCTTGCAAACGGTGCGCTCTTTTGTTGCTGTGTGCTTAGTATCATGGATCGGGGTAAAGGGCCAAACACAGCGGCCCAATCACAGCCATTCACGATGTTAAACATTCTGGTTATTGACACTCCTTTCCTCACACTGACAGCGTGAGGTGGGGGGGGGGGGGAGCAGAGAACCAATAACCGGTTTGTGTTAAAGCGACATCTACACAGATATCATGGCACTGATTATCAGTATCCTGATTATCAGTGCAGTCCCAAAAGTGCCCACCATTACTGCCAATCAGTGCCCACCAGTGCTGCCAATCAGTGCTCATTGGTGCTGCCGATCAGTGCCTCCTCATCAGTGTGACCTATCAGTGCCCATTAGTACTGCCTACCAGTGCCAATCAGTGCGGCCTATCAGAGCAGCCTATCAGTGCCCTTCAGTGCCGCCTATTAGTGCTTACCTGTGCCCATCAGCCTCATTTGTCTGTTTGCAAAATTTTATAACAAACTATGAAAAACTTTTTTTAGCAAAAAATATAAACCCCAGTGGTGATTAAATACCACCAAAAGAAAGCTTTATTTATGTGAAATAAATGATGAAAACCTCATATGGGTACAGTGTTACATGACCGCGCAATTACCATTCAAACTGTGACAGCGCTAAAAGCTGAAAATTGCCCTGGGCAGGAAGGGGGTAAAAATGCCCAGCAGGCAAGTGGTTAAGAAAAAAATGTTGAGCGTATAACATATACTGTATATGAAAAGGGAAGGAAATTTATTCCCAAACCACTTGAAGATAGATGTGAAGCTTGTCCGCCTCGCACACTGTTTACCTCCTGGATAAAAGGGTAAGAAATCCCCAAATAACACGTCACGTTGTTCTTTTAGGCTGGATTCACACCTATGCATTTTTAGTGCTTTTTGCATTTTGCAGATTTGCACTGCAGTCCATTTAACATGGTTTCCTATGGAACATGTTCTGTAGTGCAAATCTGCAAAATGCAAAAAGCACTAAAAATGCATAGGGTGTGAATCCAGCCTTATAAATGACCCGGGTTCACTTAAGCAGTGTTAAAATACGCATGGATTCAGTTTAAGTCTATTCATCAATATTCAGTAATTTTCTACCAATAGTTGTTTGATCATTATAAAAAGTCAGGGACTGAACTCTAATCAATACACATACAGGCTAAATCTGTAATACTCTGTCTTATCAAATTAGCAGCTACCGAAACAGCTCTATAAAAAAATCAATCTTCTGCGCCTAAAACACCAACCAATTTCCACACAGACATTAATATACGGTGCTGCGCACGCACGCACGTGTTTTTACATGCTTGTGCGAACGCCTGGTGCCAAAATAGAGCTGAAGACATGTGGTGCTACAAACTTATCAACACCAGCTAAAAAACCATGATAAATAATAATTGTCACCATACAGCAGAAGTCCATATGACACCCAGATCTCATCCCGGCTGTCACAACGCTAAATACCGCTGACAAATTGCCCACATGATAAGTCACAGATCTTACAGAGCAGACGGAGTGCTGGCTTAAACACATGTGCAGAGCAATAGAAGGGTTGGCACTTGTTTGTGGTAAGACTAGACTCAAAGAGATTTAAAGCTTGCATACATCTGCTGAGGACCAGCCATAGGATTTATAGCACCCTTTGCTAAATTAAATCACCCCCCACCAAAAGAAAATATTTAACCCCCCCCCCCCCACTCCCACCTTTTAGTAATTTTCATTGAGGTTGACATCTAGAAAAGCAGCCTTGCTCCTCAACACATAGCACAGTGTGACGCCGCTCAGAGGAGTAACTAGTACCTTCAAGGCCCCGGTGCAAGAATGTATAAAGAGCTCCTCTGACCCCCATGGTGGCGGAAGCCAGGGCCCGATCGCAGTTGTGACCTTTGCGACCCTGACAGTTCCACCACTGGTGTCAGTAGTTTTTTATTTTTTTTATTTTATTTTTTTAACTTTTTTTAAATGTTTTATTTATTTATTTTTTAGTGATTTTGTTTACAATATTTTTTAGGAACCCCATTTAGTGGCTTTGGTGAAATACCAGGGGTCAAAACAGACCTCTGATGGTTCACCTTTGAGACAGAGAAAGGAGATTGAGGACACAGCCCTCAATCTCCTTCTCTGCAGCCTCAGCTGCACAGAATGAATGGTCAGGAGTATAATTCAATGGGTATGCTTTAACTCCTCGGGGTATGTGGAGAATATGCCCACATCCCTTGGCGCAAATTAGAAGACCAAAACCCTCTGGTGGGACTTTAAAGGGCATAGACTCCACTCAAAAGTAAGTTCAAAGTAGTGTAAAAAAAATTTCATAGTTTATTACAAAAATTGCAATTAAAATCAATGAGGAAAGGGGGAGGGAGGAAATGGGGTGAGGTACACAAGACCCAATGTACAAAAATAATGATAAAATGCAACAAGTACATATAGCAGAACCACTTATTTACTGCACTGCTGTATAACTGAAGCAGAGTGCAACCCAACGCATTTCAAGATCGTGCGTTGTTCCTCTTCATCAGGGGAAAGTGGTGGTATTACTCATAAATATTGTTCAGACGTGTATATAGCCTAAATGTAGGTTCTCATATAGGACTAGTGCAGATTAAAAGCAGGAAGGAAGGATGCTGCTGCCACTGGTATTGGAAAATGGCTGGGACCGGTTCCGATGCTCCCACCCAGGAAGAGAGGGCAGGGGGGCACCCCGTCCAAAGACGTGATCGGCCCCCAAAAAAGGAAAGCCTACTGAGGATAGGCTGCCCGGCTGTATGGGTCAGCCCGTGCCGTCTATAGTATATATGGATGCAGTAAGAACAGTTGAAGGGTCAAAAAGGTAGGTGATGGCATAGCGTGGAGTCGGAGCGAGTGCCAATGTGTAAGGCGTATCCGATTAATGTAGTACACTGGTTAACCAGGACCTAGTGTGTAGATTGTATGTTACAACCGTTCACGGAGTGACAGAGGGAAATGTGGGTAAATACCACAGATGCACATGCAGGATCTCTACAAGTGCAGCTCGCTCCTTCCGACAGCCCTCATACAGCAGACAGGGGTCAGGAGTAGTTCTGTACAGAGATTCCTTTTCATTCCCAAACTGATGCATAGCAAACATAGTTTACTATGCCTCAGTTATGAATGAGTCAGTGTTTGGTACAGATCACTGGCTCTATTCATTAAGAGAAAGAAGGAACCATTCTCATGGTTTGGTAGAGCAGCAATTATTAAATTGTCCATTCTACCTAGGATCTTCTATTATTTTCACACTCTACTCATCAAGCTACCCCAACATTTTTTCAAACAACTGAACCAAATCCTTCGCCCATTTATATGGTCAGTACGTAAACCACATCTGAACCTTAATATACTTTCAAAAACAAAGACCCACGGCGGAATAGGCCTCCTCAGTTTCAAACTCTACCATTATGCCATGCACCTAGCGAAAATAATAGACTGGAACTGCCATGGGGTCAATAGAGGCTGGGTAAACCTAGAAAATGACCTCTCCCCACTACCTCTGAGGTTTCTCCCATGGACACAGATAAAGATACTCCTGAACAAAATTAAACACAACCCCATTTGGGGGGAAACATAGGAAGTCTTGCAGAAAATGAATAAAGACCTAAAAATCACATCTTCACCCGGTCCCCTAACGCCAATTGTAGCAAATCCTGAGTTCCCACCAGGATTAGTTAAAAATCATTTACCATCTAAAGACGAGAAAACCCTTCTCTTGGTGACACCCTGCATTACTAACAACAAAATCACACCATACAAAATCATGGCCACACAATTCGGTCCTAAACACCAGCTCCCCTTTTGGACATACCACCAGCTACATAATTTCATCTCCACACTGGATTTCTCCAGAATCCACAGAACTCTGACACCATTTGAAATTCTTATGCCCATCGGGTAAGCCGGTAGAAAAAAAACCACCTCCTTGATATACTCCTGGCTACAAGAGGGCAACAACAATGGCCCTTCTAATGCCCAAAAGGCCTGGGAAAAAGCACTACACACCAACTTCACAGAGGAACAGTGGCTCAGAGCGAACATCTTCGCTCACAAGTGCTCGATAAGCACTAGGGCTCAAGAGATGTCCTATAAATTACTGACACACTGGTACGCCACTCCCTCCAGATTGCATAAATGGCACCCAGGAACCCAAGATATGTGCTGGAGGTGCAATCAAGCCAGGGGATCATTGATGCACATCAAGTCACATTAAGGTCGGCCCAAAGTAGTTCAGGGACTACTTTGAAGTTGCTGCATCTTGAAGTCACACAGATATGAATGGTACTCATTGGAAATCATGGGATATGACTTGCCATGCGACTTTGCGGCCCCAAGTCGCAGGACAAGTCGCACAAGTGTGAAAGGGCCCTTAGCTGCACCTTCCCTGTTCTCCATCCTGAAACTTCCCCGGCAGCAGCTGGTGGGAGAGGGGAGGGGGGAACCTGGGGAAGGAGAAGAGGCCGGGGGAGTGCACAGGAGGAGCCCGAACACAGCAGGAGGTGGATAGGAGGGGTGGGAGTGGCATGTAGAAAAACAGATCCCCTCCATTTTCCTCCTGCGGCCACTAAAAAGCTTCAGGAGGAAAATAGAGGGGATAGGTTCCTCTATATGGCGCCCACCCCTCCCATCCAGGTGTACAGGGGGCCGCGTGGGCTCCTTGGAGCATTGTGACCCCTGTATGTATGCCCCTGACAAAGACTATAGTTTAAAATACCGGGGGATCATTGATTGGAACCATGGCTTCATCGACTAGTGAGTATGGGGTGCTATTGGACCCCCGCTGACTAAGAGAAACATGTATGGTTTTTTGGTGATGCGTATTTTCAACGTGTATTTTGTTTTATAGATATCTTGTGTACAAGACGTACTCCTGAAGAAGCGAGATGTTGCTCGCAAAATGTATAGAGTGTTATATGCTGGTATTACCTGCATACTCATTACACCCATCTATTTGATGGTTTTTCAGCAAAATGATCTCATGTCACTGTACTGGCTGGGCTGTCATGTTTTTACTTTTTCTCATGTCCAATAAACCATGCTACTATTGTTTACCATGATTTTTGTTGGTCCCCTTACTTGCCTCATTTAAAGTCCAACAGGCGAATTTTGTTTATGTTTGTTCGATGTATAGGGATGGAGGCATGTTATGGGTAGTACTAGACCCTTTCTCTTTTTGCATAGTTTAAAATACCCAGCATAATATTATATAAAATGACAATTGTTATGGCAAATCTCTTGCCTTATTCAGCAGGGAAGTTGGCAAATATATTGAAAAGGTCCCGATTTCCCATATATCAAGCTACCAAAGCAACAGAGGTGATACCAAAGCCAGAACAATAAAATGTTAACCTAAGATGGCCATACAACGGGCAAATGTTTTCTTTGTGGGTGGTACTGTTGGCAACCTGCCCCCGACATTCTTCAATTGAAAAATCAAAATAGCTGGGTGGAAAATTTATGGCCGACCAGCAGCTGCATTCAATCAGATGCAGCTGCTGGTTGGGTATCATGACAGCCTCAGGACCCCAGAATACAACACCCGGCATTGTATGTAAAGGGGGTGTTAATACGATTCCTAGGTTAGTCTCTAGGTGGCACCATCTCAGTAGATAAATAGTGGGTTACATTAGAGATTAGGAGGAGTTCCGGCAGAGAGACGAAAGGAGAGGAGGGGGATTCCCTAGCTGGCCTCTATGTGACTAGATGGGGCCCATCCTGCAAATATGTAGTGCTCCCAGTGGTTGGTATTCCTCATTTGGGGATTACCTAAAGAGGTCCTGGTGGTCTGAATAGGAGGGAGTTGGGGACAGGACATGCTTGGAGCGGGAAGCAAGTGAACTGAGCTGCTGAGGCAGTGCTAAGAGGACTGTGGATCACAGTTGAAAAGAAAAGCGGTAGAACCTAAACTGTTAAGTTACTACTGGGAATGGAGGGGGTTTTTGAGCTGCTGGGAGAAGGAGCACGGAGAGCCAAGCTGCCAAAAAAAAAGGTTGGGTGGAGTTTGGTGCTTCTACTGTTAAATTTTAGGATGAACTGCTCCACAGTACCTGCAGATACAGAGATCAGTGAGGGATTGGTATAAAGCTCATTTACTGCGTGTTAATAATATAGAATATACTTAGTCCACGTGGTCCGCATGGTTACTGTAATCTCATTATTTATTTAAAAGGTAAGGCTAGGCGTACACTTTTTGCAATAAAAATAACATATATTTGAATGTGATCAGATGGATAATGTTTAAAATGTAGTTTTTCCAACTTGATGGCACATTTGTAACTTCTATGTGCATTTTTGCAATGCTAGACCCAGAAAGTAGGAGGACCCCCTTTGAAGATAAAGGCAGAGGATGATGGCTTTATGGTAATGAGCTAGATTTATAATTCTAAAACAAATAAAGATATCGAAAATATGGTCCAATGTAAACAGGATTCTGTTTAATGGACACTCTTCCTTCATGTTGCATATGGATCCCTCCCACTTTCTGTAGTATGAATGATACTCCTATTTCTTAGAACCACATCTCCTCCCCATAATATCAAAGACTCCTTTTATCCCTTCAGATATATACAGATATGTTTCATCATCAGACATACTGTGTGCTGTAGTTACATCTTCTACAACATTTTCTATGTTCTTTTTCCAGTGATGTTTGCTTTCCTTTCTGAATTTTACAAGTATTTATGTTGAAGGGTTGAAATTAAAGTGAAACTCCTTTTTTTTAATGAGGGATTAAAAAAAATCCCCTCCAGGACAATAATATAAGTTGCAAGAATTGCTTTGCCTATACCCACATTCTTGCCTAGACCTGCTGTGGTGGTTGGGGTGATAGTGATCATCTGGTAGGTGCTTTTCCAATGAGTTGCACCCATTCCAACTGTATTTTTGGGCATGGCAGCCCACTTTTATTGAACAAAACGGAAAATTCATATAAACATCAGTTGCCCACGCAGGAGTTCCTCCACATCAACATGAATAGTCAACTGAAAATGCAGAGCCACCTGGCTCTCTTGTCAGCAGCACCACTGTTCTTCTCACCAGTTACCTTGACTTTATTGTCCAGCTCTTTTGGTTTTCTTAGCTCACTTAGACTTTAGTCACAGCGCCCTGTTGCATGGTCCAGTCTTGGTCTCTGGAAAGGAGCCAATCTAACTCTTCGGATGAGACATCCTGTCTCCTGGCTTGAGCTCCTCTGAGACCTCTGTCTTGTGGCTGCTGGCTGGGGCATTCCGGACCCCTGGGTGAGACCTCCTGTACTCCTGGCTGCTGGCTGGGGCACCTGTGACCCCTGGTTAAGACCTCCTGTTTGTTGACTCTTGGCTGGGGCACCTCTGACCCCTGAGTGAGACCTCCTGTCCTCCTGGCTGCTGGTTGAGGCACCTCTGGCCCCTGGGTGATACCTCCTGTCCTCCTGGCTGGGGCACCTTTGACCCCTGGTTGAGACCTCCCGTCCTCCTGGCTACTGGCTGTGGCACCTCTAACCCCTGGGAGAGACCTCCTGTCTGCTGGCTGGGGCACATCTGACCTCTGGGTGAAGCCTCCTGTCTCCAATGTAGGAGTTGTCTCCAAACTGGGAGCCCTAAGCTATCCTCAGACTTCAGTCTATAATGGCCCTGCACACCTGTGTACGCACGCAGGCTGCAGGCACCCAGTAAAATAAAGACACCAGATTGAAGGTTCTGTCCCACCCAATACACTTTAAAGCCTTCACGCTGCAGGCCCCAATCCACGACTATAGAAGAGTAAAACATAAACACAGCTGTCTCTGCTCAGAAACGATAGTCTGAAACTTCACATTAAAGGGATATTAAAATTAAAAACATTTGTTACCTTAATGCAGGGGCGTTTCTAGGTCTACAAAAGATCTGGGGCTAGAGCCCATAGCAGTAAAGAAAATAAAGTCATACGCTTGGGCGGACATACACATGTATATAATATACGCGTGTGTGTGTATATATATACACTGTGTGCAGAATTATTAGGCAAATGAGTATTTTGACCACATCATCCTCTTTATGCATGTTGTCTTACTCCAAGCTGTATAGGCTCGAAAGCCTACTACCAATTAAGCATATTAGGTGATGTGCATCTCAGTAATGAGAAGGGGTGTGGTTTAATGACATCAACACCCTATATCAGGTGTGCATAATTATTAGGCAACTTCCTTTCCTTTGGCAAAATGGGTCAAAAGAAGGACTTGACAGGCTCCGAAAAGTCAAAAATAGTGAGATATCTTGCAGAGGGATGCAGCACTCTTAAAATTGCCAAGCTTCTGAAGCGTGATCATCGAACAATCAAGCGTTTCATTCAAAATAGCCAACAGGGTCGCAAGAAGTGTGTGGAAAAACCAAGGCGCAAAATAACTGCCCGTGAACTGAGAAAAGTCAAACGTACAGCTGCCAAGATGCCACTTGCCACCAGTTTTGCCATATTTCAGAGCTGCAACATCACTGGAGTGCCCAAAAGCACAAGGTGTGCAATACTCAGAGACATGGCCAAGGTAAGAAAGGCTGAAAAAC
>BLSH010374737.1:370911-387630 GCA_018402905.1 Glandirana rugosa
ACATGACGAATGGTCTTTCCAACCTAAGTGTACCTGTATACCGGTCGTTTAGCTAGCTCGAACATACCCTATTTGGGTTGTCCATCGGTGGTATCTGTCCAGGGTTACCTTGGCGGTTGGTAGTCTATTGGTTAGGTGATCTGGGCACTCCCACCCCTCCTCTCCGTAGAGGTGCTAACGGTTCTGGGACTTTGACTCGACGTAGTGTCACCGGTTCTGGGTATGTCGTCAAATTGTCCTGTCCAAGGTGAGTCTTGTCGCGGAGCGGTACCAACTCGTCGGCATATGGTCTGAGTACTGACAGGCTGACCCCCCACCCCTTCAACCTCTGCAGCAATGCTGGCAGCACTCATAAGTCTATTTCCCAAAGACAACCTCTGGATATGATGCTGAGCATGTGCAATCAACTTCTTTTTGCTCAACCATGGCGAGGCGCTGTTCTGAGTGGAACCTGTCCTGTTAAACTGCTGTATGGGTCTTGGCCACTGTGATGCAGCTCAGTTTCAGGGTCTTGGCAATCGTGGAGATGCCTCTCCTCCCCACCCTCACGGGTCTAGTGGATTGGTTATCTGATGGTTGGCGGTTCCATTGGGACCTGTCTATGGTGGCTACCTGTTGGGTTTATCCCATACAAGCTCGATCGATTTGCTGGCCATATGTCCATGTGAATCCAACCTTTCTGGTAAGCAGTACATCTTGGCATTTCCTGTCGGTGGTGGCACTGTGGAATCACTGAAGTTGGACTCATCTTTTCTCACTGGATTTGTTATTTTGGAATTTTTTCACCTTTGGGACTTTTACTAGAGACTTTATTTTCCTTTTATTTTCATTTGTATATGCACTTTTTGATGTTATTTATTTACTCAAATTAATATTAGTTGTTTGAAGTTTTATTATTCGTTTTCATCACTATATCCAAGGGGGTACGATCATCTCACCCCCTGTGGTCATTTTTATTCAATATTTGTCTGGTTTTAATATTTTTTTAGCGCAGCACCTTTTATGTTCTAAGAAAAAGGAAGTGGGCTGTATAAGGTATTTACTGGCAGCAAAAAAAAATGTTTTACTATCCAAAATTAAAACACAGAGGGCAGAAGATTTAATAGATGGAAAGATGAAAAAATGACTGAATGTCCGTATTAAATTCCATGATATAAAAATGTTACCCCCTTAAATATTTTTTTTCTAAGAGCAGAAAATGCTTTTTTACACATAAGATAAATCCCCGATTCTGTACGGATACTCGTTTCTTGAAATCTGCTGCACAGCGCTGTTCTGACTGGGGCAGGTAGAGTCATATATATATTTTTCAAGCATGTATCTAGCAGTCTGCCCGTAGTTCCCCTTTAAAGCACAGTGTAATTTTATTTATTTATGTATTTATTTATTTTTGAGAGAGCGAGATTTTCTCTGGACAGCGCTCCATAACCGCGTCCATCTAAATCACCCTAATCACTAAATGGAGATTTCATTATGCATATCCTATATTAAAAATGCAAAAAAACATTATAAAAAAAGAAATTGTAAACAACTATGCAAGGTGTAAAATCTGAAATTTGTGCTACTGGGGGTGTCACCTCATCGAGAGACTGAGATGTCATTAACTATAAAAATATATTTTAAAAAATTATATATGCTTTTTGCACTTATTTTATTTTTCCAAAATAAAGCAAATTAAATATAGAAGAACAAGCAATATACAAGAAGTACAGATTAAATAGCAGGCTTCAGACTGGTTCTAAGTGCTGATTGAAGTATGAATAGATACACTAAGAAGGGACTGAAACATGTTATGGACCAACTTTGACAAGTTTTCTTTTGAAGAAGTGCAGGTTTCACATTTGCAAGGCCGTCTATACCCAAGTAAAAAAAAAAAAAATCCCTGACCCGACTTGTGATCAAGGCCAGATTTGAATTTAAACACACAGAAAAAAACATTGTAAAACCTAATATTTGAGGTCTAAAATATTCTTTGCCAAAAAGGCCTATAAGGGTGCTTAACCTCCCCGGCGGTATGATTAGGTCAGAATTTTGCGTCTAAAAGCAGTACATTTTTTTTGCATAGAAATTTGGCATTTTATATTGAAGGCCTGTAATTATTAAGAACAACTCACTTAAATCTGCCCAAACAAGAGTCTAGTAGACATCCCGGGTATAATAAAGTTTGAAACACGAAATCATAAATTATAATATAATAAATAACTATAAATAATTATCAAAAATAATAATATAATAGTAATAAAATTTATTCATTAATGTAATCAAATCAAAAACACTGAAATTTGCTCATTTGCAGAATTGTTGCTGTCATCACTTTCAGTGTCTGATGATAAATTTGCCCAACAATCAGTATCACTCAATTCTGCAAATGATTCTTATTTACTATCTGTGTTTTCTAGCTCATCAAAAAACATGTTTGATATAAAAGGGACACTTTTTGGTTGCCATGGACATTCTCAAGTTTCCAGGCAGAAGGAATGGCATATATAATACAAAAGTGCATGCAGGGCACTGGGCAAACCACTAGGGACAAAGAGGATGTGAAATTATTTCATACAGTAATGTAATCTTACAGATCACAGTGCACTGTATGTTTACTATGTGTTTCACTTTTTGAATTTGCCGCCAGTCTCCAACTTTATTGTCGCATCATAGCTGTAAAACATTCATAAATTCTGACTCGTTTCGGCCTTCATCAAAGCATCTTTGATGAAGGCCTAAGGCCGAAACGCGTCAGTTTATGGATGTTTTACTGCTATGATGCGACAATAACGTTCTTATAAGGAAGCCATCGAGTTGCCGGCATTTTTCTACTATGCATCTATTTTAAAATAAGTCTTCACTAACCTCTACAGTTGCAGGCACTGTGGAGTAATTCATACTAATTACAGATGGTCCCCTAGTTACAAACATCCGACTTACAAACGACTCCTACTTACACATGGACGGAGACAACAAGAAGTGAGAGGAAATCTACCTCTAGGAAGGGAAATTCACTCCTGGAAGAGTTATCATGAGAAAAGGTGTCTCCACTGGAGCTTTATCACCAATCCTTGTTTCCACAACAACCCAAAATTTTCAAAATCCAATAGTAAAGGGACAGGAAGTGAGGTGAAATTTTCTAAACAGAAGCACAGTCAGCAAGACAAACCTTACAGGGGTGTTAACCCTTCCCTATGCTTTACAAAAAACTTAAAAAATATTTTTTTGGCTGGAGCTACACTTAAAAAAATGTACCAGTTCTGACTTACATACAAATTCAACTTAAGAACAAACCTACAGACCCTATCTTGTTTGTAACCCGGGGACCGTCAGTAATTGGACACATGAACTTCGAGGATGAACCTCTCCACAGTGCCTGAAGCTACAAAGGTCTTGAGGCATTGGGGTTGATTTACTAAAGGTAAAAAACTGTGCACTGCGCAGGTGCAGTTGTACTCATTTTCTTTAGAACTCAGTGAATGTGGTAAAGCTCTGCTAATTTCCATCACCCAATAATGTGAAGAAATGCTATTTTTTTTATTTTTCCTGAACCTGATTGGATATTTTTTACTAAGCGAAGCTCTGGGGAAAATGAGTGCAACTGCGCCTGTAAAGTGCACAGCCTATTTGTCTTTAGTAAATCAGCCCCAGTGTCTAAAAGCTTATTTACTTTATATAAGTAGTTAAAGGAGGGTCAAAGGCAGAAGTTTTTTTTATCTTAAAGTGATTGTAAAGTCTAGTTTTTTTTAAATAACAAACATGTTATTCTTACCTCCTCTGTGCAGTTGGTTTTGCACCTATCGAGTGCCCCCACAGCCCACAGCTTTCTATGGGGGCACCCGAGCCGAGTCAGAGCTCCGTGTATCCATTCAGACACAGAGCCCCGGCCTAGTCTCCACTCTGTCCTGATTGGCTGATTGACAGCCGCGGGAGCCAATGGCACCGCTGCTGTGTCTCAGCCAATCAGGAGTAGTGTCCTGGATGGCTTAGACATTCGTGGACATCGCTGAATAGAGATGGGACTCAGGTGAGTAACTAGGGGGGTGCTAGTGAGTAACTAGGGGGACAGCCAATCAGGGGGCAGAGTCCCGGACGGCCGAGGAACTAGTGGACATCGCTGGATAGAGAGGTGGCTCAGGTAAGTATTGGGGCGTCACCGCTACACACAGAAGGCTTTTTATCTTAATGCATAGAATGCACCTTCTGCCTTTACAACTCCTTTAATGCATTCTATACATTAAAATAAAAAGCCTTCTGTGTGTAGCGCCCCCCCCCAATACTTACCTGAGCCACCTCTCTATCCAGCGATGTCCACTAGTTCCTTGGCTGTCCGGGACTCTGCCCCCTGATTGGCTGTCAATCAAAGTCAGTTAGCCATTCAGGGGAGAGAGGGGGCAGGGCCGGATGGCAGCTCCATGTCTGAATGGAAACACGAAGCAGCAGCTCGGCTCAGGTGCCCCCAAAGCAAGCTGCTTGCTCTGGGGGCATTCGACAGGAGGGAGGGGCCAGGAGCAGCAAAGAGGCATCTGAGAAGAGGAGGATCCAGGCTGCTCTGTGCAAATCCACTGCACAGACGAGTTAAGTATAGCATGTTTGTAATTTTTTTTCTTTTTAAAATGAGACTTTACAAAAACTTTAAGAATATATACATATTTGGTTATGTGTTGCCTAACTACAGTTCTACTTTAATGCAAGCCTGAACATTCAGTAATTAACCTGTTGCCGACCGCCCACCGCAGCGTGACGGAGGCAAAGTGGTTCGTTATCGCAAGCCACCATCACCTGACGGCAGCTGCGATAACTAGCATTGTGAGCGCGCGCTCACTGTGTTCCAGGGGGGCCAGGGAGCAGGTAGGGCGGACTCGATCTCCGCCGGCTACCCACGATGACTCCCCCGCAGTGAAAGAACGGAGGTCCGTGTAAGTAAACACAGATCTCCATTCTGACAGAGGGGGAAGGGCTGTGATCACAGGCTTCCTGTATATGGAAGCCATGATCACTCCCCTTCCCCTACCAGTCCAGTCCCCCATACAGTTAGAACACGCCTAGGGAACACAGTTAACCCTTAGAGCGCCCCCTCCAGGTTAACCCCTTCACTGCCAGTGACATTTACACAGTAATCAGTGCATTTTTATAGCACTGATTGCTGTATAAATGCCAATGGTCCCAAAAAAGTGTCAAAATGGTCCGACATGTCCGCCGCGATATCGCAGTACCGCTAAAAATCACAGATCACCGCCATTACTAGTAAAAAAAATAAAATAAAATAAAAACCCCAGAAATTAATTCTCATCATTCGTAAACATGGCTACTTTTGCTCAAACCAATCAATAAACGCCAACTAGTAAAAAGGCGCAAAACCAAGTACAATGCTAATGTGAACAATATAAGTCCATATAAGTCCATATAGTCCAAATGATGGTACCAGGCACGAAGGGCTGCACTCTTGGTGGATAAAGCCAATGGCCACTGTAGAGAGGAAGACAAGGAAGAAGGCGCCTCTAAGTGCAGACTGATAAAAAAACACTTATTATAAAAAGCCAAATGGCAACTCACATAAAAGTAGTAAGAACAGGCACATCAAACAGGGACATCGGTCCCGCCAGTATGGGATGACTGTCAGCTTGGTCCACTCCATTCTCAAGGATCTGCAGCCGTTTGCCGAGAGGTATCAAGAAGAGGCATCCAGGGCCGGCCGGGTGTAGGCGCCAAAGCGAGGCTTGGCGCGCAGATCACGGAGGCGAGGTAGAGTGACATAATAAATAAACACTGATTGTGATTTTTTTTTACCAAAAATATGAGGAAGGATATAAATCGGCCAAAACTGATGAAAAAAAATGTTTTATATTTTATTTTTGGATTTGTATTTTAGCAAAAAGTAAGAAATATTGTTTTTTTTTTTTGCAAAATTTACGCTCTTTTTTTTGTTTATAGCGGCGATCAGAAATTATGCAATGGTGATCAAATACCACCAAAAGAAAGCTCTATTTGTGGGAAAAAATGACGCAAATTTTGTTTGGGTACAACGTTGTCAGTTAAAGCGACGCAGTGCCGTATCGCAAAAAGTGCTCTGGTCCTAAAGGGGGAAATCCTTCCGGGGCTGAAGTGGTTAAATTGATAGCAAAAATATATAGGTAATGCATATATATACAATATATACTGTATATATCTTCAAGTAATTGTTCTACCCTCTGGAGCTCAATTAAGTGATAATAAAGTCTCATTTTTAAAAAAAATAACAAACATGTTATACTTACCTTCTCTGTGCAGAGGTTTTGCACAGAGCAGTCCATATTCTCCACTTCTCGAGTCCCTCGCTCTCCTCATTGGCTCACTAACTTTGATTGACGGCAGGGGGAGCCAAAGGCGCCACACTGTCGTCTTAGCCAATGAGGAGGGAGGGACCCGAGCAGCTGGCAGCTGAGTCTCTCCTGCAACATTGCTGGATTGAGATTTGGTTTAGGTAAGTGTTAGGGGGGCTGAGGGAGGCTGCTGCACACTGAAGGTTTTTAATCTTAATGCATATAATGCACCTTCTGCCTTTACAACCACTTTAAGCAAAATACTTCCAGTTCCTGTGCACCACTTTTTATTTACCCCCAAGGTCCAATTGGTCAGGGAAGTCGCACCTCACACTAAAAGACCATTACGAGACATATAAGGAGTTGCAGTAAATTACAGGTGGTGGGACAAAGCTTGACATTTAGAACTGTAAACTTGTATAATCGAGCGGCCAAGAAGGAGCATCATCAGCGATCTGGCAATGGAGTTGATTTACTAAAGGCAAATAGACTGTGCACTTTGCAAGTGCAGTTGCTCCACAGCTTAGTAAATGAGGGGAAGCTCTGCTGACTTCCATCATCCAATCATGTGCAAGCAAAAATGCTGTTTTTTTTTCCTTGCAGGTAATTGAGTATTCTTTGCAGGATGAAGCTTTACATTGATTACTAAGCTCTGGAGCAACAGCACTTGCAAAGTGCACAGTCTATTGGCCTTTAGTAAATCATCCCCAATATGTCTCCTGCAGATTCCTGATATAATCTTCTGTCGTTAGCTTCATTAGTGTATGTTCATGCGGCTGCCAGGTTTGTAAATATTTCTAGGCAACAGAAAATGAATAATTGAACCATGATGCTTGTGCATCTTGTATTTAAAAGCATTGTTTGTAGAAAAGGAATGCAAAAAACATGGAGTCCATGAATCCAACCACTGAACATTTATTTATATCAGTGTATAGACCTGCTTACTTGGGGTTGATTTACTAATGACAAAGTGCAGTTGCTCCAAAGCTTAGTAAATGAGTAGAGGCTCTGCTGGCTTCCATTGTCCAATCATGTGAAACCAAAAATGCTAGTTTTTTTTTATTTTTCTTCCACATGATTGGGTACTCCTTGCAATGTGACGCCTTAACTCATTTACTAAGCTCTGGAGCAAGTGCACTTACAGAGGGCAACTGCACATTGCAACGTATACAGTCTATTTAGTCTTTAGTATATCAATCCCATTATGTCTGACCAAGCATAGCTGTAGAACCACATCTTTTCAGCCAACATTATTTTGGACAGATATTGGGGCTGATTTACTAAAACTGGAGAGGGCAAAATCTGGTGCAGCTCTGCATAGAAACCAACCAGCTTCCAGTTGTTTTTGCCAAATATTAATTATACAAGCTGAAGTTAGAAGCTGATTGGCTGCAATGCACAGCTGCACCAGATTCTGCACTCTCCAAGTTTAGTAAATCAACCCCATTGCATATGAAATTTCAACCTTGTCTTTTAACAACCGGCGGAGAGTCTACTTTAGTCTAAAGCCTCGTACACACGGGACGACGATCGTGTTCAACACGTCGTACTCACGACCGTTGTATGCAGAATCGATCGTCTGTGGCGGCGCTTTCAACAGTTGAACATACGACGGTCGTTCGTGGGAGTTGTGTGTGCAGACTAGAAAACTTGGTCGTGTCAACAAGCTCGCATACGACCGTTGTATCGTGTGTAGAGCAGCTGTGTTCAACAAAGTTGTATTGTGCTAAACACGCATGCGCCAAGTCCACTTCAACTAACATGAAATTAGATGAAGGAGCCCAAAAGGTGACGCTACTTCCTCATTATACGCTCGTTCGCGTCATCACGTTCGGCCGGCCGCAAGTTGTATGTACGACCGTCGTGTGCATGTCAGTAGGCTACATACGACCGTCAACGTACGATTCAACACGGTCATACGCACGATCGTCGTCCCTTGTGTACGAGCCATTAGAGTGCCCACAGACATTACAATTATTGCCCAACATCTAATGTCCATGAATGAGATTTGGACATGGCAGCAACTACTGGATTTAATGGTGAAAAAAAAAGAAAAAACTCATCTTACGAAGGGAACAAATGGCCTCTAATTTCTTGGAATGAAAAGAACAAAGATATATATCAGATCATCTCTCGATCTCTGATTAGGTAACAGAATTTTCTCTGACTGAGAGATGTCCTCAAGCATTGGAGATATTTTTATTGCTGTTAAATATCTGCTACTCCAATTGAATTTGTGACATCTAGAGTAAGTTCTTGACTCCCCCGAGACAGAACTGATCAACCTACAGGAGACAAGATCTGAATACTGATACTGGAGCAAGGGAGGTCGGGAAGGACATAGACGAGACACAGAAAGACAAAGACAAACAAGACTCAATGAGAATGGCAATAAACAAGTCACACAGGAGGTGGCAAATTATTATAAGAAATAAAAAGTCTTTATAGAAGCGTGTCAGTATCTGTGTAAGCTTTGTCTTAATAGTTTGCTTTCTGAATGACGTCAAACTATAAATGTTCATAAACAGATATGGACCGAATTGCACTGAAAAATGAAAACATGGAATGTTTTTGCTCTTTGTCCAGAAGGTAGTATAGGCTAGAATGTGAAAGGTTACCAGTTCTTACTTCTAAAATCCATATGCTACATGGAAAGAAGTTGGCCACTCTGACCATTATAAGGTTGATGGAAGGTTTTTTTTTCTGCGCAAATACAGTAATAATGGCACAAAAGGCATCTACTTCCTCGTCTTAAATTGGTTGTAATGGAATCTGAGCAAAGGATATATATCTCTCTCCAAAGCTCTAAGTGTTGTTTCTCTCTGGTGCTTCATTCCTCTGTTATCAGCAGTCACTTCCAAGAAGTTTTTCCGACACATTAGATACATTTGAGTCAGGAGGGAGAGCTCAGCAGGGAGCTTGTCTATTCAGAACACAGTTCTTCTGCTGTGTGTAAGGGGGGGGGTGTTCCTTTCCTCCAATAAGCTCTCACACACTGTAACTGCAGTCTCTCCGCCCCCTCCTCTGTGCTCCTGACAGATGAAGAAAGATTTTTAACACAATCTGCCCTTTTGAAGGGGTGTAGGGAGGAGAAGACTGCAGATAAACAAGTAAAACCTATGTAGGAGGATTTGTTCCATCTCGGTGTATCATCTGAGGCTGTTCACTTCACTGGGTATATGTGAGGGTTTACAACCAACCTTTAAACCTCAGCTAACATCAGTATGGATGAATATGATCAGCTAGTTCATTGGAGACATTTATCAAATCTGTTACACAGCAAGGAAATGCTAACTAGGAGCAGTGAGAAAAATTGTACAGAAAATCTATTGTGAGGTTACAAATTGAGTAAAAAAAAATCCAACCTCAGCAGCTTCAAAGGGTTGTACATAGGGGCCGAATATCGGGCAGCATCGGCCGATTGAATAGAAACATTTGGCCCATGTGTACAGCAGCTGGTCTGACAGAGGCCGTTTGCCGGCTTCTGTCAAAGGGGCATGACCGAAAAAGGTCTGCCGATCGGCACCTGATCAGCTCCGTCAGCTTCGTCTCATCTCCAGTGATAAATCTGCTGCAGTTATTTGCCCAGGATTATTTGCCCAGGATTGCAGGTGGAGGAGCTGGAAATGCATTGTAACCCAGTCGCAGAGACTTTGCTGAACAAGAGGCAGCCTGATTGCGTCGTTAATTTACTTAATAAATGTACCCCACTGTGTTTTCATGTCCAACTACCATTTATGGCAAAGGTATATGTACACCTGACCCTTAAACCTGTATAAGCTTGTTGGACATCCCATTACAAGGCCATGAGCATTAATATAGACTTGGCACCCTCTTTGGTTTTTCAGCCTCCACTTGTCTGGGAAGGCTTTCCATGAGATTTTAAAGTGTATCTGTAAAAAGTTCTAAACCAAAGTACTGACTATTGCACAAACTGAAAATTGAGGCCATGGAGGTGAAGAAATCATAAAAGCCATTGAGTGATGGTTGCACCTCCTCGAAGCAGCTATTTATTAGCAAATTAAAACACCAAATAAAAAATAATTTATGGACCTACTGCTTTAGGTAAGTGATCAACGTGTCTACTGTACAACCTCCTTCCTTTCAGCAAAGTTCATCCAGGAAGCCGCAGGGGACTATAGAGTTTGGCAGGGAAAAGGCCATTGTTTGCAGAGCTTCTCCGTAAGTGGCAGTGGGTGGACCATGCTGGAACGCAAGCTGTGTGGAGATGTGGCTGGGACTTCCGGACTTGGCTTGGTGGTTGACATAACATGTAGACGCTAGTAGGCGTGGCTACATGTATTGGGGTTATACAAACCAAATACCAAATGTATTATTTATTTTCTGTGTTCTGCTCATTCAGCCACAAGATCATTTGTGAGGTCAGGTATTGATGATGGAGGAGAAGACCGAGCTTGCAATCAACTTAGCAATCATTTCAAAGGTCTTCAATAGGGTTGAGGTCAGAGCTGTGTGCAGGCCACCTAAGTTTCTCCACAACACACTATGGGGTTGATTTACTAAACCTGGAGAGTGCAAAATCTGGTGCAACTCTGCATAGAAACCAATCAGCTTCCAGATTTTATTGTCAAAGCTTAATTGATCAAGCTGAGGTTAGAAGCTGATTGGCTACCATGCTCAGCTGCACCAGATTTTGCACTCTCCGGGTTTAGTAAATCAACCCCTATGTCTTTATAGAACTGTTTTTTTTGCACAGGGTGCAGTCACGGGCCTTCCCCAAATTATTTCCAGAAAGTTGGAAGAGCACAAACAATTATCTAAAATGTCTATCTATGATGTAGCATTAACAATATCCTTCACTGAAAATACTGGAACTCAATAATCTTGTGGGATGTCCACCTATTTATGGCCAGATAGTAGGTGTGACAATCAGGGGTCCACAAACATTTAGCCATATGTTGTATCTACTGCCAGCGTACGCTATTGATTAAGAGCGAGCCGCTGGAAAAGAGCAATCGGTGATATGCAACAAACAAAACTACAAGCTTGATTGGCCTCTTTTCGATCTTCTCATCTCCACATTTACCAGATATAAGGTAGGCTGCTAAATATTTTTTTTTAATTTGGATAGCTATAAACAACAATTACCTAATCAAACCAACTTGGCTAGAGCCATTCAGAGCATTGAGATTAGTGATTAGCGCCCCTGCTTAGTTCCCTTCTCCATGGAGGGGGGGGGGGGAGCGAAGACGACTCAATGAGCTCTCATTTCGTGGTAACGAGCTCCAATTTACCATGATCATTATGTCTGACATTAAAGGTTTGTGAACACTGTCACATGCCCAGAAGCTATTTTTTTTTACCTTCTAAAGTCAGAAATAACAAGCTGGAGCCCAGAGATTCAATTCTATCTTTAAATCTGTGCATCAAATGCAAAACACACTGCTACACGATGCACAACATGACCAGAAGGCTGTCTGTCTTCCAGGAGGTTCTGCAAACTCAGATAATTGTACCGTGATCCTGTCCAAAACCATGCCACCCTCATTATGTGTCTAAGGTGCTTAGCATGCGTACTACCAGCCTATTAGCAAATTTGCTTAACTAATACGAGAAGGAAACTCTTAATTCTGTTCTTCGAGTGTAATTAATTGCCATTTTAGAATGGAGTGGAATTGCCTGTTGGTGAAAACAGCATTTTATATTCCCAGTGTTAACAGAAACCACAGCTCTCTGTGGCCCTATGAATGTCAGATCTGCCATGGCAATAAGCTGGTGTAACAGAGGCACAGCTGTAGCAGAAGAGGTTGTTGAGCGGTAAGATGCCAGTTGCGTTAATACAGGGCCATGTCTCATGGTGGATACTAGAGGGACCAGAATTTTTTTCTTAGCCTTTATGGGATGGCTTCAGCTGTTGAAGCTGTGGAATCTGAAATGCTTTTTGTTGATAAAGGTGCAAATAGACTGATGAGTTTGTTGCAGGTTACTGGAAACCCATGATGCACTGGAGCATTTATGAGGTCTTGTAGTATACTTGGATGGTCAGCGATGGCTCTGGACTGTGTCTAACAGCAACTGTCACAGAAACCCACACCATCCTTACATGGTAATTTTGCCACTAACACACTTCCTGCCTTATGGTTAGGGCTGGGACAAGGAAGGGGGGCAGGGGGCAGAAAGGGCAGCCCCATATTTATATACCATGTCCTTATGAACAAACAATTTGATGAGGTCCTAATGTGACTTCAGTCAAATAAAAAGAGTAGATGGCTCATGGGTGGATGAGACACAGTATCCAAATGACAGCCAGAGTGGTAATTGCTGAGGAAACAACAGGCTGGACACATCAAGACTATCAGCCATGGCTTAGAAGGCAGCTCCCAGGAGATGAAGGAGCACCACTCTAAGTGCAGTATTAGAACAGAAAAAGAGCAGCACCAATCTAAGTGCAGCAGTATAAAAACATCTTTATTAAAAAGACAAATGGCAACTCACAAGATAAAAGCGTTGTCAGCGCATGTGTGGCAATAGGCCTTGTGTAGAGGTTCATCCACTCCTTTCAGAAGGACAGGCTGCAGGCGGGGAACACTGGTGGCCGCTGGTACTGGCTGAGCTGGTGGCTTCCAGCACTTCCAGGAACTCAGATGGTGCTCAGGAACCGCCGCTGACGTCACTATCGGATGCAGGGTGGAGTGGGAGGTGCTCGCGTTCGGAGCATTCGTGCTCCTTCCTCCCGATTGCCTGAGGAAGGAGCACGAATGCTCCGAACGGAGCTCCGCGAGGCAGCAGTCACAGACAGCCGAGTTCCGGCGGGCATGACATCAGCGCTGGGGGCGGGGATGCTGGGTGTGACTAACACGTTTCGGAGCCGCCCACAGCTCAGTTCTCAAAGCTCTGAGAAAAGAGCCGTGGGCAGCTCTGAAACGCGTTAGCCACACCTAGCATGCCTCGTGGAGCTCTGGACTCCAGTGTCTACATCAGCAGGATGTTACCTGCCTTACTCGCCATATGGTGCGGATTCTCCTGGACTCATACGGTCCCTCAGTGACACAGCTCCACCGAACTCTGGTGGGTCTGACATGCGCTTTATGTCCATCCACTTGTAAGTTGCCAATTGTCTGAATAAATTGACTTGTTTTTATGCATACTGCACTTAGAGTGGCGTTCCTTTGTTTTTATCTTTATCCTAATGTGATCTGCCCAATGGTGTCCTGTCTGTGGTCATGTTTACCTTACGAACACCTCTTACATCCTCCACTAACACTCTCCACCTAATGCTAGCTGATTTTTTTCAAGAGGCTGTATGTCCAACATACAAATTAGCATTGAGAAAACAGGCAGATGTTGTAGAAAAATCTTTCAAGTACCCTCAACCCTAAAGCATTACTTTTATCTCGTAGTAACAGAATTATGAATTGGTAAAGTGAGAGCAATAAAATTCAATGCAGGACACTAGTTCAACATTTTGACAGCGTGATCATTTCTTGAGCAGCAACCACAACTCGATCAGATAGGTTCAACTTTATAGTAGTGTTGGGTGAACGGTTGGCCATTCAGCTTGTTCGCCCAACACCCGAATTTGCCCTGTTGGGCAAAGGTTTGCCCAATTAGGGCGCAGTATAAAATGGGTTTCCCACTGACAGCTGAAAAAAGAATAAAAAATTGCCAGTTTAAAAAAAAAATGGCGGGGGGTCCCTGGCCCAGGCCATACCAGGCCCTACAGGTCTGGTATGGATTTTGAGGGGAACTTCAGGCCAAATTAAAAAAAAAAACAGCATAGGCCCCCCCAAAAATTCATACCTCTTATACGGGCATGCAGCCTGGCAGGTCAGGAAAGGAGTGGGACAAGCAAGCGCATCCCCCAACCATACCCCCCCAAAGCACCTTGGCTCTATGTTGATGGGGACAAGGGTCTCATCCCCAGATCCCCTCCCCCCTATGTGAATGAGTATGGGGAACATAGTACATGGTATGGACTGGGGGTGGGGAGCCCACACCGTTATTTTCTTTATTTGTTTTCAATAGTTGGGTGCCACCAATTGCAACCGCGAGTCAATTTAAATTTGATTTGACTTGTTTTTTTTTTTTTTTTTTGTTAGAAACATAATTTTTACTACAGGATGTTTTATGCATGCTACAGATGCGCCACTTTACAGGCAGACTAAGGGGGGCCCCCAGACAATATATTTAAAGGATTTTTTATTTTTTATTGTTGCACTTTAACCACTTCCTTACCACCGTATGCAGAATGACAGCCGGGAAGTGGTTCAGTTATCCTGACTGGGCGTCATATGATGTCTGGCAGGATAACATGCCGGCGCGCACCCATGGGGGCACGGATTGCGGCGATCAGTGGTGTGGTCGGTCAGTCTGACCCACCGCATTACCAATCTCGGAAAAAGCTTCCATCGGAAGCTCTTTACCATTTGATCAGCCGTGACCAATCACGGCTGGTCACAGTGTAAATGGGAAAAGCCGTTTTTTGGCTTTTCCACTACTCACGTCTGTAGATGCAAGAAGTGGAGAGCCGTGGGGGTCTGTGCTGATTGCTTATCAGTGCAGCCCCCCCTAGGGTCGCCACCCTAGACCACCAGGGAGTCTGCCCAGGGACCACCAGGGATGTGCCCACCCAGGACCACCAGGGAGCCGATCCTGACCAGCAGGGAGACGATCCTAGACCACCAGGGAGCCCACCCTAGACCACTAGGTAAGGGGCACAGTGCCCAACATGGATGGCACTCAGTGCCAACTTCAGATGCCACCCTAGACCACCAGGGAATGGGCCCCTATTAGTGCATCTGTCATCTGCTGCCCACCAGTGCTCCCTATCAGTGCCTACCAGTGCCACATATCAGTGCCACCTGTCAGTGCCCGTCAGTGCCACCTATCAGTGCCCAGTACCACCTATCAGTGTCGTCTATGAGTGCCTATCAGTGCCGCTTATAAGTGCCCGTCAGTGCTGCATATCAGTGCCACCTATCAGTGCCTGTCAGTGCTGCTTATCAGTGCCACCTATCAGTGCCCATCAGTGCTGCATATATGTGCCTTATCATCAGTGCCCGTCAGTGCCACCTCATCAGTTCCGCCTCATCAGTGCCAATCAGTACTGCCTCATCAGTGCCTATCAATGTAGCCTCATCAGTGCCCATCAGTGATGGAGAAAATGTACTTATTTACAAAGTTTTGTGACAGAAACAGGGAAAATTTTCTTTTCAAAATTTTCGGTATTTTTTTATTTGTAGCGCAACAAATAAAAACCGCAGAGGTGATCAAATACCACCAAAATAAAGCTCTATTTGTGGGAACACTATGATAAAAACTTTGTTTGGGTACAACGTCGCATGACTGCGCAATAAGTGCCTGGTATTGAAGTGGTTAAGCATCATTAAAATCATTGCTCCTGAAAAAAATATTTTTTTAAAACATTTTTTTTTGCATTGATACATGTCCCCCAGGGCAGTACCCAGACCCCTATACCCCTTTTATGGTCAATTACCTGCATATAAGCCTTCAAAATGGGCACTTTTGATTTGTCCTTCGGCTCCCATACACTTCAATGGGGTTTGCCGTTCGGATTAGAACTTTTCCCGTTTGGGAGTTCTGCTGAGAACTGATCAGGGGGGTGTTTGGTCCATCTGTACTATATAGATATATTGTATGGAGACACTGATGTGATATCCAGTCCTGTTGAGTTCCATCTCATGCCAGGACAAATATTGGTTTGGTTTTTTTATAGGGGCTTTGCTAGCGCCTGCACAGAGGTCTTCTCCAGTAGGACTGGATTCAGGAACTCTGAACTTTCTGCCTCAGGCCCCATACTATTTATGGGCTCTTCCATCTCCTTCTGGGCACACCTCACACAATCCACCCCTGCTCCACTGATTACAGAGAAGCTCATTTAATTTACCTGACAGCCTTCAGTACACTAAGACGGTGCTACACCTGCCTCCTCCACCAACTCCTGTATTTCCAGCCCAGCATATGTGCGCGGGAGCCGCTGGTCATGGCACACTTACTGAAGAAATGGCACACTCAGGCCGTTTCTTCAGTGCGCATGTGCCGATGACGTTGGCACATGCGGATATAGTGAATATCTCCTAAACTGTACAGGTTTAGGAGCAGTGGCGGCTGGTGAAGTTTTTGGATGGGGGGGCACCAGGCCCCGCCCTTCCCTTTGACCCCTCCTACTTTTAACAAGTCCCGCCCCTTATAGAATCCACCCACTCCGTCCCCTGTATTCCACATATTGTGTCAGGGGTATACAGCTCAGCATCACAGGACACAGTATACAGCTCAGCATCACAGGACACAGTATACAGCTCAGCATCACAGGACACAGTATACAGCTCAGCATCACAGGACACAGTATACAGCTCAGCATCACAGGACACAGTATACAGCCCCAGCATCACAGGACACAGTATACAGCTCAGCATCACAGGACACAGTATACAGCTCAGCATCACAGGACACA
>BLSH010374737.1:389723-402305 GCA_018402905.1 Glandirana rugosa
GGGGGTGGACACAGTGACCGACGTTTGACGGGGGTGGACACAGTGACCGACGTTTGACGGGGGGGGGCAGTTTGCAGCCAGTGACACAGGTGGGGGCAGTTTGCAGCCAGTGAGATAGGTGGGGCAGTTTGCAGGCAGTGACACACAGGTGGGGTACATTGCAGAGTCCCCCCCGCACTTACCCCATCCAGCAGGCAGGATTATTGCAGAGATTCGGCATGCGAGAGCGCGCTGGGTCTGCAGAATTCGGCACACGGAGAGCGGCTGTCCCCCCCTCGTCGGTCCCCGGGCGGTCATGGTCTCTGTGGGAGCGGAAGTCACCTCCGCTGCCACAGTGACCCGCCCCAGGCCCCGCATCCAATCACCCTGAGCGGAGGCTCAGGGCAGCCAATCAGCCTATGCATGGCGCAGGAACAAGCGCACATGCATAGGCTTGAATGGCCGACCAATAGGCTCATTACTTGGCTGTCATGTGACAGCCAAGGAGCCGGAAAGAAAAAAAAAAAAAGAAAGTCAATGTACCGGCGCCACCTGTAGGTGGGCGGGGTTGACTTTTTTTTTTTTTCTTTCCTCTTTTGCCGGCGGGGAGGCGGCGCCCCAGCGCTCCTCCCACACCAGCCGCCGCTGTTTAGGAGATATTCACAGTACTTACAGGTAAGCCTTACTATAGGTTTACCTGTAGGTTAAAGTGGTTGTAAAGGGTTTACAACCATTATAAAGGAGCATTAAATACCAGTAGTGCATTACGTACAGAGTGTAGAGTTCAGGAGTGTGCTATGTGCAGTGTTTAGGGGTGCACTACATACAAAGTGCAGAATTCAGAGGTGCATACATGATGCAGAGTTCAGCCTTTTTCTAAAGATGCTTACCTGTGCATCCCCATCCACATCCACATCTCACTTTCACCTCTCTTCAGCTCTGACCTCTGCATGCACCACCCCCCCCCCCCCCACTGCCCCCTTCTTCTCCCCTCCTCCTTAAAAGCTCTGCCATCTTATTTTTGTTGCTGTATTGAGATGAAGCAGTACACTGTAGGTGGCTCCATCTCTCTCACTTGCAGGGATATCATCCAGTGGAGGTGTCAGCATCTGCATTGTACCCGGGCACCTTCACCTCCCTTGTCGCCATCCTGCACTCAGTGGGAGCCACTAGATTTGAGGGAGCCGTTGGGGGACAAGCTGTAACTTATAAACACAGAAGCTGGACTTCTGTGTTTACAAGTGATAGTGGTGAGCAATGGGCATAGGGTCTGAGCTAGAGGTGGTGGAACCACCAAGTTCCAGCTGAAAAAATTCCCTCATCATATAGTATATTATATGCACATTACTGTTTTGGAACATCATAGAGTGTATCAACCTTTTAATTGTTTTTCCGTAATGATACACTTGATTACTCAGTGATGACATCATAGTTACACTAAAAAACCATCATCATAGAAATTTAAGATTGGATCCAAGGAAGATCTTTTTTTTAAATAGAGAGAAGAGATGCAATGGAGCAAGATTATCAGCCTCACTCAGTATTTATCATAGTATAGTATATTACAAACCCAAGAACATCATAGTCTAGGTGCCTCACATCAATTAGAACCCTAGAAATGTCCCCGGTTCATTGTACCAAACGTATCTTTTTGTACAACCCATGACCACGATTAATATAGTAACCTTCTCCAGATTTTCATGTTTTTATATTTAATCTTTCTTTTTGCAATTCTCCTCCTTTGCTTCAGTCCCTCTTTGTTTCGTCTTCCTCTACACATCCGCCCACCATTATCCCACAGTGAATTCCTTCTCATAAAGCACCTTACGCCACCTCTAGATCTCCCCGCTCTGACATCCCTCCTTTAATTAAACGCAGAGTGGCCTGCATAGGAACCTATATAAATCTGGGTCTTCTTTTGCAGACAAAAAAAAAAAAAAAAGAGAGGATGCTGGATACTGAAGCGTTTTTAATCTGTGTCTGAATTGAGGGGAGGATGGTGATTGTGCCGGGTGATGGAAAGGCTGAAGGAGCGTCTAAGGGAAGAAGTTCCAATTTGTTTCTTACCCCTCTAATTGGTTGTTTGTGTAGAGGAAGAATGGAGGGTTAAGGCAAACAGCACAGGCTAAGATTTCCTTGTCTGATGATGGGAAGAGAAATTGTTAGTAACCAGAGCTGGTCCCGCAGGGGTTCATTAAGTCACTGGACTCTGCACTGTCCTATTTTCACCTATCCTGGATACTAGCTGCATCTGTGTCATTTAGGGCGCGCAAATGTCCGCTACAATCCTTCTTCCAGAAGGCGGCTAAGTTCACAACGGCTCCTCTGCTCACATCTTATTAGTCATGCAATTAAACTCAACTTAAAAAAAGGTAATACCCTTCATTTTGGCAGCACACACAAAACCTATGGCTTGCCTGCATTAAAATTGTATGCTGTGTGCGTGAGCCTTTGCTTTTTAGCAACACAATGGGGTTTTTTTTCCCTTTCCTAATAAAGCCTATGAAATCTCACAGCCAATGTGCCTGATAATTAAGGTAGATTTAAAGTAAGCCTGCCATGAAGAGATAGTGGAAGTGGTCATTTTTTTATCCAGATCCATTAATCAGCTTAACCATTGACTAGGAAAGAACTAGGGTCATGACTGAGGAGGTGGCGGCCCCTTTAATATTCATTCGACCCTCAAAACGGTGACGGTAAACTTTACAGGACTACTAAACATAAATGACAAATTTGGTTAAATATTTAAAAGAGGTTTCAAGTTGAAATTGTACTGTGGCTAAAAACCTCAAAACAATAGCCCCCCCCCCTCTAAACTTGTCAATGGTCGCCTATTTTTTTGACTTTTTGTGGCCTTTAGTATTGTTACATTATTCATAGATGTAGAGGTCAGGTGACTGCCCTAGTTCAGCTTCACGTCTCTCAGTATCTGGGAGGTGCACACAGGTCACATTTAAGCAATGTGCACCGGGACGAGGGTTTGGCAGGAGGGACAGTTGCCCCGGGCGCAGTGAAGCAAAGGGGCAAAAAAATGAATGCAGGGTGGTACACTCATTCTACGGCATGTATTAAAGGGTTGTAAAGTCTCGAGGTTTTTCACCTTAATGCATTCTGTGCCTTAAGGGGAAAACCCTCCTGTACTGCAGCAGCCCCTCAGAGCCCCTGTTTTACTTACCTGAACCCGGTCTTTTCATCAACGGGGACGAGCCCACCCACTCCAGTTGGTGTCTCGGGTCCTGATTGGATAGATTGATAGCAGCTCGACCATTGGCTCCAATCATGCGGGAGCCAGGGGGCAGAGCTGAGTCTTGGTGTCTGTGTCAATGGACGCAGCAGCAGAACACGGGAGCGCGCCCGCACGGGTGACCCCAGGGAGAGCTATATCCCTTGATAGACTCCATTGTTGCAATCATTGAACATAATCCACAGAGAAATTCTTAAACATAAGCATAAAGTATCAAACACATACCTTTGTATTGGTACCAAATATAGCACTGTCTTAATTTGGTCCAGTAGAGTGTTGGTAAGTTGTGTGCAGAAACTAGTCTGAACACATTTTGCCCATAAAGGGCTTCCTCAGGGGAACAGTTCTATGTTCTAATGCAGTGTTTCTCAACCTGTTTTCAGTCAAGGCACCCTTTTAAATTATGGACCGCCTTGAGGCACCCCTTAAAATTATGGACAGTCTTGAGGCACCCCATTCTGAAATGCAAGAAAAAAAAACGATTCTAATCATTTTACATGCAGCAACATCCACACGTATAGGACACCCAATATCATAGGTGATTTATTCTTCCAAAGCAAATACACCTTTGCACACTGGTACTGACTAGTATCCCAATGTTTCTCTTCTTCCTAACTTTCACTCATCTAATGTGACTCCAGTGCTGATGGCGTGGATCATGGGGGGGGGCAAACAAGGATGCTGTGCAGATGACCGACATCCTCTTTATCAACTGATGATGTTATTGGTTGTTAGGATGCCAGCAGCTGGAAAATTGTAAAGTGCACAATGAAAACCTATGGTTTTGTAAAGCTAAAAGGCAGGCTTGATCCACCTGCTGGCTTGTATACAATTTTTGGGCAATTTTTAGGCAAATTGCCAAGGCATCCCTAAAGAAACCTGAAGGCACCCCAGGGAGCCTAGTTACCCTAGTTGAAAAAAGGCTGCCCCAATGTTATATGAGTTCACGTCTATAAGGTTCAAGCCTGTTCAAGCACTCGCCAACCCACTTATAGATTGTATGTCTATCCAGACATGGGGAGAAATTCTTGTCAACATCAACCGTTAACTTCTGAAAAGCAGAATGGCAGAGCCTAAGAGGGCATATATGCTGGTGTTGTCAAAGAGGTTTCCAGTGCTAAAGTAACCCACTGCATCAAACAAATCCAAAGTTGCTCATATTTCCTTGAGCCTTTTTCCCCTATCAAACTGGCTGCAATGTATGTAGCGAGGTCCGAGCAGTGAATTCCCTGAAGAAATCCTTTCTGGGCAAAATGTGTTGGGACTAGTTTCTGTCCACAACTTATCAACATTCTACTGGACCAAATTAAGACAGTACTATATTTGGTACCAATTTATATGTGTTGGATACTTTATGCTTATGTGTAAGAATTTCTCTGGGGATTATGATTATTGAGGCTGTCGCTGGGGACAACTTGCCAGTGGAAGGGTCACAAACAGCTAACTAACTGAACTACTAACTTACCTTTTCCTATGGAGTCATTAACTAGTTTAACAGACCAGCCAGATGTCACTCCTGTGCTACCATGTAAGACTCTACAGCAAGGCAGCAAACCCACAGGATGAATATTTACTGTGGTTTGGAAGGAAGAGTAATGGCCCGTACACACGATCCGAAAATTGGATGTCCATTTTTATTTTCATGCTAATCGCATATCAAAAATGAAGAGTTTACTAAAGTTACGAAAATTCTCGTACGACAGAGATAAAATCCGGAAGTGATGTAATGTATTTGTATTGTATTTTTGAAGACAAATTTACTGATTAAACAAAAATCGTACGAGAAAAAATGTAGTGCTTGTCCCATCGGATAATATCAGATTAACTGTCGTGATTGGCTCTCAAAAGCTGTGTACTAAGGATCAGATTATCGTATGATCGCTTCGAAAGCGGTATGTTTCATCCGATTTTCAGATCATGCGTACGGGCCATAAGACTTTTTCAAATACATTTTTTTTTTTTTAAAGAAAATACATTGGGTTTATTTTTTTTTCACTCTTTATTTAAGGAAAGACAAAGGTGTACAATCATTGTCACAGAACAGAATACTCAGGCACAGCTGAGTGTTCCAACCATTTTGCGTGTACTTCAATAATGTATACGGCACCGGTTACAGGTAAGAGAAGATTCAAATAATGCAAGTGAAGATGCCTTCACCAATAACAAATGACCGTAGGTTAGAAGTCTCAACAAGAATATGATAGAGACCTCCTGTGCCTGCTGCAAGCCATAATTCCTATAGCAGTGCTTTCCAGAATCTTCCCAGATTTAGATAAAAAATAGAAGTAAATAAAGGAAAGAAAAGGAAAAAGTGAAGGAAAATAAGAAAAAAAGGGAGGAGAGGTAGAGGAGGGTGGACTAGAGAAGCACCACGGGGAAGAGGGCACAGTCTATATAATGTCGGTGTTACAAAATTTGTAATGAGCCTGAAAAGCACTCCAGGATCTGATCCCAGTGGACGAGCCATGGGATACCCTCCATTGGGGTTAGGACAACCCTATGTTGGGGGGGGGTGCAACAACTCTTGATACTCAGAAGAGCATGTAAACACCTTCCAGGGATACCAGATATTGCATTTTTTCCCTGTGATATAGAGTTACCTTGAGGTTTCCTGTTTTCCTAATATCACCAATTTTGGCGAGCCACATAAAGACGGGGGGGAGAAATTGGTTGCCAGAATGCAAACGGTGGACTGTTAATAACTCCCATGCTATCATGCAAGACTCTACAGCAAGTGAGCAAATTCACAGGATGAATACTTCACTTACTTTGGTTTCAGAAGGAAGAGTAAAAGTTTTACAAAGAAATGTTTTTTATTTAAAAGAAAATACATTGGGGTTAGGACAGCCCTATGTTGGGTGGGTGGGGGTGCAACAACTCTTGATACTCAGAAGAGCCTGTAAAAGCCTTCTATGGATACCAAGTAGAGATGCCTAGAGGTTCTCCGTGCTCCTAATATCATCAATTTTGAAATGTGTTGCTTCCATAGAGACCAGAATGCAAAAAGTGGACTGTTAATGAAGACTTATATCGGGGAAGCATCACATTATTAATGTAGTCGTGGTAAGTAGTTCATTGGATGATGAGCCAAATCTATTGAGGTGATCTGGAGCACTAAGCTGTCTAACTCTCTCCCAAAATGGGTGAACCTTTGGACAGCGCCAGAAAATATGCAAATGAGTACCCACCTCTGAGGAGCATCGCCAACATAAAATAGACGTTTGCGTAAAAATCCTGCTGGAGCTCAATACTGACGAGATAGTATCTTGTACCTCTGCTCCTGAAATTTCTTGGCTTTGGAGGACTTATGTGCAAACAAAATAGCTCTCTTAATGTGAGCTGATTTGAAGGCCATGCCCAAATTGTTTTCCCATTTTTGTATGTAAAGCGTGATGTAACCTGGTGTGGGAGATACTAAGAGTTTGTACGAGTTTACATTTTATAACCAGTTTAGATTTAAAGAGCGCTCTGTAGCTTCTGTGTTGATCCCTCTCTCTCTTTATATTCTGGATAATAGGCCACTTGACACAACATCATATAATGTGAAATATTTATATATCTCTTAATATAAAAAAAAAATTCTGGGAGTCTGAGGGCTGAGAAAAAAAAACAAAACTATGTGCACACTTGCATTGTAAAGAATGAATACACAGGCTATAAAGCAATTAGGTAATCGTTACTAATACAGACTGAAGGTGGAGTGGGGCAGTTTATAATAGACAATGTGCAGTGTGATCCTATAAACACAGACATAAACATGCAACAAAAGAGCTTTGTGTGGCCCTTGGGTCCAAAGTGCCTTTTTATAGACGTGCCAAGTGGTGCTGTGAATGGAGGTAGTAGACCCTTGTGTCGCGGTGAGGAATGCAGGCACAATTAAGAGGAATGTATAGCGGCAGAACAGTGCTACCCCTGTCCCCCCTTCAGATGAAGGGTTAAAAGCATTACCGCTCAACGGGGTCATGTTTGTACTGGGAAGATGCAACAGCAGTAATTGTTGCATCGCATCACTGCTAATTACCGCATTCCTCAAAACATTGCCTATAACCTTGCCTAATGAGACAAAATGCATTTCTGAAAGAGTTAATCGCTGCCAGGCTGACGATAAGGAAAGGTATACAAGGCTGGACGTTAACTTGTACCTGGATCTTTAGAAAGCAGTGGCAGTTGAAGGCCCCAAAGCCTAGTGTAGGCCTCATCGCTTGGTGCCTCCTGTTACTTGGACCTTTAAATGTGTTCTCTCCTCTTTTTTTTTTTTGTCTTTGTTAAACATTCTGTACATGTCGCGGAAAGCAAAGGAAATAAAACAGGCTGCACATTAAGCCGTCTTTGATCTCTCCTTCCTACAAGAGGACTTGTTGCGGGGAGACATGGAGACAAGCAACAGCAGAAGGTTATGTAGGCTATGCTAGACCTTCATTTCAAAGACACAGCCTGGGGAATAGGAGCACTGCCCTCCTTTTGCCCTCTTCATTCTTCTTTTTTTTTTTACGGCAAAATGCTTGCTTTTATCAAAAGCAGCAAGCCCCCCCAACCCATTCCTTAGATACTCATGCTCAAGGAGATTGAAGAACTGAAAGGCAACCCTTCCACCTGAATGGAACTGGACACCACTCTGCTGGAAGGAGTCTGAGGGCTTGTGTAAAAGCAGCTCCGAAAGCAAATGTAGTCACTTTCTTCTGCTTGGGTGGAAAGATTTAGCCCGAGCTGGAAGTGTAGATGCTCTTTTCCAAGCTCCCGTAGGCGCCGCTGTATTATATAATGTGGCATAAAATCTTCAGATTGGAAAAAAGAAACAGAGATACTTTTGGCTGCTGCTTCCATATAAAAAAGCAATGGCAAAGGAAAGGGATTCTATAAGTGATCTTGATTCATTAGTAAGGAGGGCGGAAAGATTACTGGGGCTTCTCTCTGTGTGGCCTGCTGTTAAATTAGCTATAAACCCAACCTGAATGGCGTATATTTTCCTAAAGCGCTGCGGATAACAACCAATTGTCACCAATTTGCCTTCAGAGAACACTGTTTTTCCTTTTTTTTTTTAACCTTTGTTGCATGTCCACAATGTTGATCTCCTCTTTGCAGACACTTCCCATTTACATGCATGTATTGGTATTGCTCTAAAAGACAGCCAAAGCGTTTCGTGGGTCAAAGCAACTCCCCCTTCATCAGGGCTTCAGTTAAAAATGAGAACTTTGAATGGGCTTAAAATAAGGCTTTCCTGTGTGAATCTGCGCAGGGAATCGAACTGCTGGATACGAAGAATTACTGGCCAGTAGTATCTGCATGAGCACTCAAGATAGCTTTCTTATCTTATCTTGAGTGCTCACGAAGATGCTGGCCAATAAGGCCCCTGTACTGCCCAAATACCAAACTCCGCAGAATACCAAACCTGCGTCACTTCCGGTTGCTTTAAATGATAATAACTTCGTAATCGCCACAAATTTCTGTTGATCTTCAGCAATAGGTGATTTTAAAAACACACCGGCAACGGACAATAGTCCGGTGCACGGTACATGAACAGAGGTTTATACTCGACTCATATACTAACCAAGAAAATGGCCATCTCCTAGGCAGGAACAACTTTGTCCCCGTTTGCCGCTGCGTTCCTAACACAGCAACATTTCCCGGTAACGAACTGTAGTCCGTTGCCGGTGTTTTGTACAAACAGAAATTTGTGATAATTAGGAAGTTATAATGCTTTAAAAAACCAGAAGTGAAGCGGGTTTGACATTCTGCCGAGTTTGGCACTTGGGCAGGACAGCCCCTTTAACCACTTCAGCCCCGGAAGGATTTATCCCCTTCCTGACCAGAGCACTTTTTGCGATTCGGCACTGCGTCTCTTTGGCTGATAATTGCGCGGTCGTGCGACGTTGTACCCAAAGAAATTGACGTCCTTTTTTTCCCACAAATAGAGCTTTCTTTTGGTGGTATTTGATCACCTTTGCGGTTTTTATTTTTTGCGCTATAAGCAAAGAGCAACAATTTTGAAAAAAAAAAACAACATTTTTTACTTTTTGCTATAATACATATCCAAAAAAAAAAATGTATTCATCAGTTTAGGCCAAAATGTATTCATATTTTTGGTAAATAAAATTGCAAAAAGCGTTTATTGATTGGTTTGCGCAAAAGTTATCGCGTCTATAAACAATGAGAAATGAGAATTGATTTATGGCGTTTTCGTTTATTTATTTTTTTTAACAGGTAATGGCGGCATTCTGCAATTTTTATTGGGACTGCGATATTGTGGTGGACAGATCAGACACTTTTTTGGGACTACTGACATTTATACAGCGATCAGAGCTAAAAATAGCCACTGATTACTGTGTAAATGTCAATGGCAGGGAAGGGGTTAAGCTGTAGGGGATGATCTAAGGGTTAACTGTGTTCCCTCAGCATGTTCTAACTGTGTGGGGGCTGGGCTGGCCAGGGCATGACAGATCTATTTGATCCCGATTACAGGGATCAGTAGATCACTGTCATGTCCCCTGTCAGAACAGGGAACCGCCATGTTTACATTGGCGGTTCCCCGTTCTGCCTCTGTATTAGGCAATCGCGGGTCGCGGGCGGACATCGAGTCCACCCGACCCGCAGCCACACTCACGCAGCGTGCACGAGAGCGTGCCGGCGGCGGCGCGCAGCCACCCGCAACTTGGCTGCGCGAATTGCCGTCTATATGTAGTGCAGCAGTAAATGTACGTGACGCGGTCGGGAAGTGGTTTACACTGATGGACCGATTGGGCCCACCTGTCAGTTTTTCAGTCGGACTCGATCAGACCATCCATTGCTCTATTGAGCGGTGGATGTCAGCGGTCATGTGTCCGCTGACGCCCTCTGGCATCCAATCCGCTAAAAACAGACGGACAGATCGGATGTAAATGGAAAGGCAGTCTGTTCCATCCGACCGCCTCATCGAGAACAGCAGGCATTTTTTACTGTGGGCTGATTTGCAGAGGGAACACTTTTAGGGGCGGAGGGAGAGGTGCCCCCCCCACTCCCGCTGTACAATTGTGTTTTGTTTTTTTCAATCCATTAAAGTGTATTTTTTAAAATAAAATTGTGCTTGAAAGACAGTTGCCCAGATACTGTGTGACATAAAAGATTGCAACGATCGCCCTATTTATTCTATAGGTTTCTGCTAAAAAAAAATATATATATATATATAATATTTGGGGGTTCTAAGTAATTTTCTAGCAAATTCTAATTTAAACAAAAAGTTATAGAAAAGGCCTGGTCAGCAGGTGGTTAGTAAATGAGATAAAGCTTCACTTTGCAAACAACACCAATCACACGCAAGGGAAATAAGAAAACAGCATTTTCGCGTGCACTTGATTGGCTAATGAAAGTCAGCAGAGCTTCCCTTCATTTACTAAGCTCCGGAGCAACTGCACTTGCAGAGTGCACAGCATAGGCGTGCGCACACTTCTCTTATGGTATAGGCGGCAAGCGGGAGATCTTCCCCATCTTCCTCCGACCACACAGAGTGATAATAGTAATGCACATGGGGTGATTAGGGTGTGCCCAGGCACACCCAGCACACCCTAATCACCCCATGCGCATTAGTATTATCGCTCTGTGTGGTCGTAGGAAGATGGGAAAGATCTCTTGCCGGCTATGACATAATAGAAGTGTTTATGCTTTTCTCTTTCACTGTGCCGGCAGGGAGATCAATATGCCGGGGTCATATATATATATATACACACACACACACACACACACACACACACACGTGTGTTTGAGCTTTAGGGTGCACACCCTAATGCAAAAGGCAGCGCACACATATGGTGCACAGTCTATTTGCCTTTAGTAAATCCACCCCAATGATTACTAAGTGTGATTCAGCTACGCTTCTTTTGTGGACGGATGCGCTGACACTTTTAGGGACCAATATATTTAACCTCTCAGTCTGGTCTGCGTAGATTGACTTTGCAATCCTTCCCTCTCACCCACACTCCCGTCCTCTCCGGCTCTCAGTAAATCTCCTTGACTCTCATTTCTCTGCCACTTTCTTTGGCTCTTTGATCCCTGCCTATTCTTTATCCATCCTCTCCTTTCTCTGCCGTCTATCTCTAGCCAAGGCGGTCCATTGTCAAAGCAAGTTCACTTCCATCAGGAGGTCAAAGGGTCTCTGCCTCCACTCCCCCCACCCCCCCCCAACACCACCATCACCAGCGCATGCATATGCAGAGAGACGGAAAAAGAAATTTGATTAATTGAAGTGGCCAGATTGCAAGCACAGCTTAACAGCCATGCTGAATTCATCCTCCAAACTACATCTTGGGCTGATGCAGACTGAACACTAGCCAGCTGCTCCGTGACCCCGGCTCATGGCTATGAAGCAGCCCTGTGGTGGCTAAACTGTTTGTCTATAGGGGTCTGATGTAGATAAACGGCTTGGTTCAATAATTACCAGACCATGTCGGGAGAGGCGGCATTCATGTACAATTGTGTGAGTTATTTTAGCATATTAATAAGAGGGGTGAGTGCCGGACGCTGGCGGACAATTTGTGCGTGTCGTACCAGGGGTATAGGAGGTATGTTTTGTTTGACGTTGTAGCCTTGGGCATAGTGCAGTCTATAGTTCACTTACATGTTCCCTGAGCCATGGGCAAACATGACTCCACCAGGACAGATGTTTCCATCGATTAACGTTCGCGACAAGAGCCGCGGCAGGCTGACAAATATTATCTCAGCTGTATGCCCCGTGACAGCGAGGCCTGCTAGCCGGTCTGGTGATGAATTTAGCTGATTAATAAACTGCAGAAGGGCTTATGGGGGTTTTCTGCTTTACCCATCGATTTATCTAATTCCCTCTTGAATCTCTCGATTGTCCAAAAGGAAGGATGTAATTTCCTGTAGGATTCAGGTATTCACGCTATCTCTCACCTGAAAGAGGCTTCCTCCCAGTGGCGTCGCTAGAGGGGTGTGGTGGGTACCACACCCAGGTTGACACCCGCCAGAGGGGTGGCACTAGTGGCGGACTGAGCTGGGCTGCTCTGATGCACCCTGAAAGGCCGCACCACTTCCGCGCAGACATGCAGGGCTGGCGGAAAACTCGCAGCTCCATCCGCCTGCTCCTCTCCCCCCTCCTATGATGTCCGCTCATCCTCTGCGGGTGACAGCTCTCTCTCCCTGCCCCACCTCACTCTCTCTCCCTGCTACCCCTCTCTCTCGCTCCCTGCCCGACCTCTCTCTCCCTGCCCCACCACATTCTCTCTCCCTGCTCCCCCTCTCTCTCTCCCTGTCCCACCTCACTCTCTCTCCCTGCCCCTCTCTCTCTCCCTGCCCCAGCTCACTCTCTCTCCCTGCCCCTCTCTCTCTCCCTGCCCCAGCTCACTCTCTCTCCCTGCCCCTCTCTCTCT
>BLSH010374737.1:448541-466561 GCA_018402905.1 Glandirana rugosa
AACGATCTTTATTGTAATTCCGTCAAAAACGTCTTAAACGTCGATGTCTTAGTAGTTCAAACCATCGACAAAGACAATACGTTACGTCGATTAATACTAGTACCGGGTGGTCGTTATAAGTCGGCTGATCTATTTGTAATATTAGAATATTTGATCAAATTTCACGGTGAGTTTTGTCTTCTACGTTAGGGGGACCAAGAGTCCTCACCCCACGGTCACATCATTAATTGAGTAGGTTGTCACTGTCGGATACACATCCATCCTTTGCAGTGTGTTGATCGGCCTCACACGTGTCATCACATCTTGCCAAAGTTGGTGTACCGGCCTACTGTGCAAAACCATCCTACCTACACATAGGCTGTCACTGTTGGATGAGTTAATTACTACACTGGCACCCCACTCCTGAGAACCAGGGGGATTGCATCTTCTGTTTTGAGTGGCACTTTAAACTAGTTTATAAGATTATAATGTTTATCTAGTCGGCTGAATATTGCTGGTGGGCCATGATCATAATTAGCTGCATTGCATAACAGAAACAGCTACCAAACTTGATGATTCTGTAGCTGCAAATTCTGCAAAAACTGCCTTAATGTTATTTCTAGCAATACAAAAACAATATAGAGTAAATCTCTAGCTGCTACAAATCGCTGCAGTGAAGTTCTTCATGTGACTTGGGTCTAATGATGGAATTCTCCATATGGAATGACAGGTCCTCTTGGATAAAAGTGACGATATTCCATGGCATTGACAGCCATCCCACTCAGCTCGCCATTCAAATAAGTTTAACGTAATCCACCAAAATAGCAGTGTGCACCACGCTTATTGCTGGCAATTAGAGATGCGTGTCGAGAGTTCATCTGTAGGCTTGGAGAGAGAAAGGAGCTTCCTTTGCTGCCATGATGGTGTCACAGCAGCTTCTGCCAACCGGCATCTCAAACTGATTATCATCACGTCACATTGTGCCAGAACAGCCTGCAATTATACAATTACATTGATACAAGCTTTCAGCGAGTGTTTATTTCGTCTGCCAGTCAAGGGACTTACTTGAAAACAAAAGCTGGGACCGCCCAAACTCAAGAGTTTCTCTCGTCTGTCATTCTTCATCATATTGCCATATTCCTCTGAATCTTTAATGTACATAAAGATTTCACTTGTTATTAAAAAAAAAAAATGAAAAAAGTTTCAAGTCTGTAGGAAACAATGTTTGGATGTAGCAAGATAGATCTATTCAAGACGGGTTCACATGATGGATGCATCTTGTAAAGCATCACCAGTAGTCTAGGCCCTTGGTGCCCAACCTGAGGCCCTCAGCTCAGGGCCCTGTAGACATTGATATATTTTCCCTATTGCCCTGTTATAGCAGTTCTAACAGCCTCTTGTAATATGTCTCCAGTCAATGATGATCTCCTGAAGCATGTTTTCAGTCCAATAACTCCTAACACATGTTCACAGCCTCTGAAAGTCTCCTGCAGCATTTCTGCAGTCTCTGTACCCTGTCTGCAGTCTCTCACCATCTCTTGTGTCCTGTCTGCTGTCTCTGACCATCTCTTGTACCAGGTCTGCAGTTTAACTATCTCTTGGACCATGTCTGCAGTCTCTGACCATCTCTTGTGCCCTGTCTGCAGTCTCTCACCATCTCTTGTATCATGTCTGCAGTCTCTGACCATCTCTTGTATCATGTCTGCAGTCTCTGACCATCTCTTGTATCATGTCTGCAGTCTCTGATCATGTATGCAGTCTAACCATCTATTGTACCATGTCTGCAGTCTCTGACCATCTCTAGTACCATGTCTGCAGTCTCTGATCATCTTCTGCATCATGTCTCCAGTCTCTGACCATCTCTTGCATCATGTCTCTGGTCTCCAACCATCTCTTGTATCATATCTCCAATCTCTGGTCATCTCTTATATCATGTCTGCAGTCTCTGATCATCCCTTTATCTTGTCTGCAGTATCTGGCCATCCCCTGTATCTTGTCTGCAGTCTCTGACCAGCTATTGTACCTTGTCTGCAGTCTAACCCTCTCTTGTATCGTATCTGCAGTCTCTGGCCATCTCTTGTGCCATGTCTGCAGTCTCTCACCATCTCTTGTTCTATGTCTGCAGTCATTGGCCATCTCTTGTATCATGTCTGCAATTTCTGACCATGTCTTGTATTATTTCTGCAGACTCTGACCATCTTTTGTATCACATCTGCAGTCTATGACCATCTCTTGTATCATGTCTGCAGTCTCTGATCATCCCTGTATCTTGTCTGCAGTATCTGACCATCCCCTGTATCTTGTCTGCAGTCTCTGACCAGCTATTGTACCTTGTCTGCAGTCTAACCCTCTCTTGTATCATATCTGCAGTCTCTGGCCATCTCTTGTGCCATGTCTGCAGTCTCTCACCATCTCTTGTTCTATGTCTGCAGTCATTGGCCATCTCTTGTATCATGTCTGCAATTTCTGATCATCTTTTGTATCGTGTCTGCAGTCTATGACCATCTATTGTATCATGTCTGCAGTCTCCGACCATCTCTTGAGCCATATCGGCAGTCTCTGACCATCTCTTGTATCATGTCTGTAGTCTGACCATCTCTTGTATCATATCTGCAGTCTCTCACCATCTCTTGTTCTATGTCTGCAGTCTCCGACTATCTCTTGTGCCATGTCTGCAGTCTCTGACCATCTCTTGTATCATGTCTGTAGTCTGACCATCTCTTGTATCATATCTGCAGTCTCTGACCATCTCTTGTATCATGTCTGCAGTCTCCGACAATCTCTTGTGCCATATCGTCAGTCTCTGACCATCTCTTGTATCATGTCTGTAGTCTGACCATCTCTTGTATCATATCTGCAGTCTCTGACCATCTCTTGTATCATGTCTGCAGTCTCCGACAATCTCTTGTGCCATGTCTGCAGTCTCTGACCATCTCTTGTGCCATATCTGCAGTCTCTGACCATCTCTTGTGCCATATCTGCAGTCTCTGACACTGAATTTTATGTATGGCCCTCTAGTGATGTTGACTGCCACACTTGAGGTCTTCTATATCAACAAAGTTGACCATCACTGGTCTAGGCTGTTGGTATTTTCTGTAACCACAGAGGGGCTATTCACATGGATGTGACGTGGGAAATGTTTGTTAAGGATAAGCTTGTTAGCACACTCAGCTAAGTGGGGCACAAGGAAGTGCCATTTATTTTGAATGGTGTGCTAACACAATAGAAGCAGAGAGTGAGTAGGACCAGGACCGGCGAACACATTGGCCTGCATTTCACTCTCAGGATGAGAATGACAGCCATTCAGCAGAAAGACAATTGCTCCCAAGACAGATAAAATGCTAATTGTTAATATTTGAGTGGAGCATCCCTTTAAATCCATCTCTTATTTTGGAGAGGCTCACTAGGTCATATGTGAAAAGGAAAGAAACAAAGTAAAATATTCTGAAGGACAGATAAACATCAAAAGCAGACGTTATAACTTCCAAGGCATGAAGATAAAACGGTAAGTTCGCTTTTATCAGTACAATTCATGTCGCTACATTAAAAATTAAAGTTTAATTACTCCCTTCCCCCCGGATATGTACAACAAAAATTACAATGTATGACTGTAAATAGCAGATACAAAGGCAAACCTCCTGTGAAATTCGCTGCCGAGCACTTTGTCATTCTACCAGCTTCTACAGATCATTTCTATTACTTGGGGGACTGCAAGACAATACCTAGGACTTTCACACCCAAACCAGAACAATGTGGGAACAGTACTAATCCAATGATCAGATTGGTTGTCATCAGAGGACTCTGGTCAGACAGAGGGGAATAATTATAGAGCCACATATAATGCAACAGATGGACAGCTGACCAATGTTAGTCCCGTAAATGTTTAAAGTGACTGTAAATCTCAGACATTAAATCTGAACAAAGCATATCCCTCTATAGTGTGTCTCAATCCAGAGCACCAAGTGTAATTTCTGTCTGCTGCCTCCTTCCTCTGCTGTCTGCATGAAGCACTTTTAACAAGTTTTCCTGACACCAAAGAAAAAAAGAGCTGAGACTGTGAGCCAGGTCTTCTGATCCACATCAGTGCCTGACCTCACAAATGTTCTTCTGGAAGAATGGTCAAACATTCCCATAGACACTCCTAAACCTTGTGGACAGCCTTCCCAGAAGAGTTGAAACTGTTATAGCTGCAAAGGGTGGGCCAACTCAATATTGAACCCTACGGACTAAGACTGGGCTGCCATTAAAGTTCATGTGCGTGCAAAGGCAGGTGTCCCAATACTTTTGATAATATAGTATATATATATCCACTTCCCGACCGCGCGCCATGTTTTCACGGCGGCAGTCGGGATGCTGAGCGCGAATTGCCGTAAAAAGGCGGCGATATGCGGTCAGCCACTAGGGGGTGAGGAGTGTGCCTGCGGCTTGGGCGGACCCGATGTCCGCCGGCGAGCCGCGATGAGCGGCCACAAGGAAAGAACGGGCGATGTAAACATGGAGGTTCCCCGCTCTGTTTGTAGGGGCATGAGTGATCTACTGATCCCTGTCACTGGGATCAGTTAGATCTCTCATGCCCATGTTAGCCCAACCCCCCCACAGTAAGAACACACCCAGGGAAAACGATTAACCCCTAGCTCTCCCCCCAGGTTAACCCCTTCACTGCCAATGACATTTATACAGTAATCAGTGGACATTTAAATTTCTGATCGCTGAATAAATGTCATTGGTCCCAAAAAAGTGTCAAAAAATGTCCGACATGTCCGCTGCAATATCGCAGTACCGCTAAAAATCGCAGATCGCCGCCATTACTAGTAAAAAAATTAAATGAAAATAAAAACCCCAGAAATGAATTCTCATCATCCGTAAACGCGGCCACTTTTGCGCAAACCAATCAATAAACACCGATTGCGATTTTTTTTTATCACAAATATGAGGAATTATATAAATCGGCCAAAAACTGTGAAAAAAAATGTTTTTTTATATATTTTTTTTTTTATTTGAATTTTAGCAAAAAGTAAGAAATGTGGGTTTTTTTGCAAAATGGTCGCTTTTCTTTTGTTTATAGCGGCGATCAGGAATGACGCAGAGGTGATCAAATACCACCAAAAGAAAGCTCTATTTGTGGGAAAAAAAGGACGCAAATTTTGTTTGGGTGCAACGTCGCACGACCGCGCAATTGTCAGTTAAAGCGACGCAGTGCCGAATCGCAAAAAGTGCTCTGGTCCTAAAGCTGGAAAACCTTCCGGTTGGTAAATGGATATACAGTGCCCTGAAAAGGTATTTTCCACATTTTGTCACGTTACAACCAAAAAGGTAAATTTATTTTATTGGGATTTTATGTGATAGACTGACACAAAGTGGCTCATAATTGTGAAGTGGAAGGAAAATGATAAATGGTTTTCACATTTTTTTTTTACAAATAAATATGTGAAAAGTGTGGGGGGGCATTTGTATGGCACCCCCCGAGTCAATATTTTGTAGAACCGCCTTTCGCTGCAATTACAGCTGCAAGTCTTTTTGGGGAAGTCTCTGCCAGCTTTGCACATCTAGAGAGGCCTTTTTGCCCATTCTTCTTTGCAGAATCCCCCAAGCTCTGTCAGATTGGATGGAGAGCATCTGTGATCAGCAATTTTCAAGTCTTGCCACAGATTCTCAATTGGATTTAGGTCTGGACTGTGACTGGGCCATTCTAACACATGAATATGCTTTGATCTAAACCATTCCATTGTAGCTCTGGCTGGATGTTTAGGGTCGTTGTCCTGCTGGAAGGTGAACCTCCGCCCCGGTCTCAAGTCTTTTGCAGTCTCTAACAGATTTTCTTCTAAGATTGCCCGTTATTTGGCTCCATCCATCTTCCCATCAACTCTGACCAGCTTCCCTGTCCCTGCTGAAGAAAAGCATCCCCACACCATGATGCTGCCACCACCATGTTTCACGGTGGGGATGATGTGTTCAGGGTGATGTGCAGTGTGAGTTTTCTGCCACACAGCGTTTTGCTTTTTGGCCAAAAAGTTCAATTTTGGTCTCACCTGACCAGAGCACCTTCTTCCACGTTTGCTGTGTCCCCCACATGGCTTCTCACAAACTGCAAACAGACTTCTTATAGCTTTCTTTCAAAAATATCTTTCTTCTTGCCACTCTTCCATAAAGGGCAGATTTGTGGCGAGCAGGACTAATAGTTGTTCTGTGGGCAGATTCTCCCACCTGAGCTGTGGATCTCTGCAGCTCCTACAGAGTTACCATGGGCCTCTGGGCTGCTTCTCCTTGCCCGGCCGGTCAGTTTAGGTGGACGGCCATGTCTTGGTAGGTTTGCAGTTGTGCCATACGCTTTCCATTTTCAGATGATGGATTGAACAGCACTCCATGAGATGTTCAAAGCCTGGGATATTTTTGTATAACCGAACCCTGCTTTAAACTTCTCCACAACCTTATCCCTGACCTGTCTGGTGTGTTCCTTGGCCTTCATAATGCTGTTTGTTTCACTAAGATTCTCTAACAAACCTCTGAGGGCTTCACAGAACAGATGTATTTATAATGAGATTAAGTTATACACAGGTGGACTCTATTTACTAATTTGGTGACTTCAGAAAGCAATTGGTTCCACTAGATTTTAGTTAGGGGTATCAGAGTAAAGGGGGCTGAATACAAATGTGCCCCACACTTTTCACATATTTATTTGTAAACAATTTGAAAAACCATTTATCATTTCCTTTCCACTTCACAATAAAAAGCCACTTTGTGTCGGTCTATCACATAAAATCCCAATAAAATAAGTTTACGTTTTTAGTTGAAACATGACAAAATGTGGAAACTTTCAAGGGTATGGATAGTTTTTCAAGGCACTGTGTGTGTGTGTGTTTGTTTGTTTGTTTGTGTGTGTGTGTGTGTGTGTGTGTGTGTGTGTGTGTGTGTGTGTGTGTTTGTGTGTATATATATATATATATATACGAAATATCCAGGGTTTGCTGCACAAATATTTATTCAAGATACTTGGATGGAATATCTGATTTGAATTCTTGAATAAATATTTGTGCAGCAATCCCTGGATTTTTCGTTTCTATATATATGACCAATGGGGTGGTCAGATTGCATTGCACAGTAATCAGACCAGGTGCTGTTCACCACGTACGTTTGGATATATAGATAGATAGATAGATAGATAGATAGATTGATTTTATTCTAATTCAATATACTTGTAAGTTTGTATGGAGTTATGTGACAATTATCTTCATGTACATATTATAGAACATATTTTCACCTTCCTACTCCTGATGAAGTTGTGTAATTAACGAAACGCGTTGAAAACTTTTTTGGCTCTCTAAGGACCATTGATGCGGATTTACCATATATCTATATATTATATAGATATAGTGTATATGTTGTTACATTTGCCATATGAAGTCCTATGAGAGGTTACAGTTGGATTGGAATGGACATGGAGAGCTAGGGACCCCATCATTTTACTGTTATGGGGCTCTTCTCATTAACTTATCAGCATTGTAGAAGACAGTATAGTATAGTTAGACATATACAGAAGATACAATAGATAGATGAGAAAGGATAGACTTTAATAAATCATCATGTAGAACACATGGAAAGGTGTAAATCAGTGTCACCAGACATGCCTAATGAATATATATTGTGATCTTTACTCAGGAGGAGTGTAAACTGGAGACAACCAATTACAAAATTCAGTCACACTTTTACATTTTCTGCTACAGTAATTCACTTTATGTACAATTATTTTGGCTGATTGAACACTCGTGCCGTAATTCACGTGTAATTACTCCATAGTGAACAGATCCCCCCCCCCCCCCATACTTCCTCCCCCGCTGTGAACCTCAAACCATAGGGCAGAAATGCAGATGAAACAGATATAATCACCAAATATTACCCATGAAATATTAATGAGAATTTAATTCAGAGCTTTTCAATGTACATCGTGGACATCCATATGTATGTATATAGGTTTTGTGATTAAAGCTGAACTCCAGGCAGATATAAAAGATACAAATTAACTCAGCTCTGTAATATTTAATAAATCCTGAAATACATTTTTACATACAAGCTGTGTAAGTCCCTGAATTTGTCTTGGTATCAGTCTCTTGCAGGGAGAGGAGAAGGCGGCACAATGAACCTAATAGGAGGGCTGCAGTGCATGGAGCATGCTGATGGGAGAAGAGAGCAGAGTGAAAGAGGGGAGAACTCATCAGTCTGATGCTCTTCCTTCTGCTGTCCAGTCACAGGATGGGGGTGGAGAAAAAAGGGCTCACTTACACTTGCGGTTGGGGGGGGGGGGGGACAACTGTCAGTAAAATAGGTGGCTGAGCAGTGTTTTTACTGCCCCCAGCCACCCCCCTTAAGCTGCAAAAGTACACAGATGAGGTTATACACTAGGAATTGAGCTCAGACGGGTTCAGACACAAGGGGGCATCATTTATGGGTACAATAGGAATGAGCTCAGGTCTGAACCTGCCTGAGTTATCCCACCAGGAAGCTGTCAAAGTTGACAGTCAATTCATAGCCAGAGGAATGACTTAAGCCACCTATGATTGGCTGACGGCTTTGACAACTTCCCAGCAGGATAGCTCTGGTGGGTTCAGACTTGTGTCTGAAAATGCTTGAGCTCACTCTGGTTGTATCCAAGCCGTGGCAAACATGATGCCCCCATCATATTTGGTGGGCAATAGCACGGCAGAACGTGACTCATTCAAGTGAATGGGGCCACACCTCAACCGCCATGCAACTTTGTGCAATGCACAGCATTTTGGTGCGGTGGAGAGGCATTTAGAGGGTTAAAACAGGCAGCATATCACCTCCTCAACACCTGTCAAATGCCTCTGAAAACAATCCATTGAGCAGTGGCGGCCCGTTCATTAGGGGCGCACAGCAGCTGCCCCCCTATCCGTGCGTCCGGCCCACTAATCTACATGCAGTTCACCGGACACATGGATTCCAAAGGGTGTTTTTTTTTTTTTTTTTTAGCAACTTGATTATAGCCAGAGGCTCTAATAGGCTTCAAAAAAAAAGGGTGATCGCTACGCCCTAAGCCCACTCAGTTGTGTGACCATAGTGAATTAATATTTGCTATTGTCACACTGATCACGGGTCCTGAGAAGCTGCCGTGATGCAGAGGAGGAGGAATCGATGGAAGCCGCAACCTGCCGCCCATAAGAGCCCGCCCGCAACCTAGCCTAAACACCAGCCGCTACTGCCATCGAGGATCACTTTTCAGAGGGGTGACAAAGGCTGCTGCATGTGTAAACAAAGCCAATATTTAGGGAAGCCTTCACTAAATGGCAGACCGCAGTCCAGATCTGGACCGACTGACAGCAAAGTCCGGACCGTCAGCCTGCCATTCTGCTGTGCTGGATGTTCCATAAGTTTCAGTCATTGGTTGCTAGGACTGCTGGCCTCATAGCAACCAATGATGTCATGTGTAACACTCCCTGTACTCCCCAGCTCCTGCCCCCTGCCTACCCGTCTCTAATGGACCCTGCTAAGTTATAGTGAGAATCTGATGGGGAGCGCATGATGTAAGGGAACACTCCGATGGGGACACCTGATGTAAGGGGGCACGCTAATAGGGGACACCTGATGTAAGGGGGCACGCTGATGGGGGAACCTGATGTAAGGGGGCACTCTGATGATAATAAGTTGGTTCTCTTTTCTTTTACTTGAAATGTGGATGTGATTGGCCTACTTTTATGCTTTATTAAAGAGAGATTCGGGCCTTGGCTGGAAGACAATTCTAGCAACCAGGCCTCCTTGAATTTTAATTAATTACCCCTGCTTTAGGGGAAAGTGAAACTACACCAGAGAAAAGTCTGTGCTATGTGGCAGAGCTGTGTAAATATTTTTACCGGATGGAAAGAGACACAAAAACATGAGGTAAACCAGCTCCTATACATTTGTATTTCATTTTGTGTATTTAGCTGTCTGCCTGGCATTTAGCTTTAAATGTAAAGGTTTGGGATTTAGGATAAATGAATATAATAAAATCTGACTAGATCACAGTAGACAAATTAAGTCTATGTAGCACCCTCCTAGTGTAGGTTGTTAGCTAAATTTAGTTTAGCTCCTCTATAACCAGAGATGCTGGGGTTGATTGCTCTGGCCTGCTCAGTGCCTCACAAGCTGCTGCTTTGATTGCTTCCCCTGCATTCTACAAGATTTTAGAATTACAGTGGAAGAAAGAACAGAGTAGGCAGCTTGAATATTTATGGTGATTCAGCCAATCCCCGGGGAGGTGTGCCCAGTAGGTGGCTGGAGAGTGCATACATAGTTTGAGACCTGAGGCAGAGGGAGAGTTGCTAGGTCCAATCCTGCTGGAGGAGATCCCTGTAATGGGGACTCAGCCCTGGGGCAGGATTACTGGAGGTACAAGTTAGAAGACATTGAGGTCCCAGCTGGATATTAAACTGGGGGGGGCTATTCGCAAAGTGTAATCCTAGAGTCGGCGTGGGTCTGGAGAAGTTTACTGTAGGATGTCAGGCGAAAATTGGTGCAAGAGTATCCAGCTGTCCTATGGTAATGTGAGTGTGTGTCTCCTTCGCTGACTGGAACTATGGATATCAGAATTGCCATCGCAACTGATAACCCTGCGATATTGTGAGTAGATTGCTCAAGGGCTGGGTGTTAGTGGCTGTGTGCAGCTCTTGGTCGTTTGAAAGAAGTCATAGTCACCCATCAAAAGAGATTCTGTGGGACTTTTTGTGTAGTTCAGTGAGATATAGAAGAATCCTCAAAGAGTTCAGTTCACCAGTTCTGGGTATCCCATGCTCCCTTCACCCATCCAAGTCCACTGTTCCAATAAAACAACAAAAAGACACCCCTAGACTGTTCTATTCAAGCCAGTGGTAGAATGAAGAAAATGCTGTGTGCCTGGCTGTGCGTGATCTATGATAAACATTAACCGCTTACCGACCGTGCTATGTGATTGCTGTGTCTTTCAGACACAGCTGATCACAAATCGGGGTAAAGGGCCAATCACAGCAGCCCTTTACCATGTGATCAGATGTGTCCAATCATAGCCGATCACAGTGTAAACAGGATTTTCTAGTTATCGGCAGTACTGGCCTCATAAGCTGTCAGTGTAAAGAGAGGACTGCTAATAACTGGCAAATCTGGTTGCTGGTAAGAGCCAGTAAGCAGCAATCCACAGTGCCCATCAGTACCGCCTATCAGTTCCGTATATCAGTGCCCATCAGTTCCGCACATCAGTGCAGCCTCATTAGTACCCATCAGCGTAGCCCATCAGAGCAGCCTCATCAGTGCCCATTAGTGCAGTCAATCAGAGCAGCCTCAACAGCGCACATCAATGAAGGAAAAAAAATGACAAAATTTACAAAAAAGAGAAACCAAGAAAAATGTATTTATTACATTTTCTGTCTTTTTTCGTTTGTTTAGCGAAAATAATAAAAACCCAGCGGCGATTAACCACTTGCCGACCAGCCGCCGTCATTGTACGGTGGCAGGTCGGCTCTGCTGCGCGGACTGCCGTACAGATTCGTGGTCCGCGCATAAGATATTGTGGGCGAGCCGCTGCTGGTGCCCACTCTGCGTGCTGCGGGAGTGTGCCCGCGGGTGTGGTTAACTCAATGTCCACCGGCGAACGCTGTGTACAGAGGCAGAACGGTGATCTGCCTATGTAAAAAAGGCGGATCCCGGTTCTGCCCTTTGACATGTTAGAGATCTTCTGTTCTCAGTGATCATGAACAGCGATCTCTGTCATGTCCCTGCCAGCCCATCCCCCCTACAGTTAGAATAACACCCAGGGAACACACTTAGCCCCTTGATCGCCCCCTAGGTTTAACCCCTTCCCAGTGTCATTTATATATTGATCACCGCATTTTTATAGCACTGATCAATGTAATAATGTCACTGGTCCCCAAAAAGGGTAATTTGGGGTCAGATCTGTCCGCTGCAATGTCGCAGTCCCACTAAAAATCGCAGATCACCGCCATTACCAGTAAAACCAATAATAAAAAAAGTCCCTAAATCTATACCATAGTTTGTATACGCGATAACTTTTGTGCAAACCAATCAATATGTGCCTACTGCAATTTTTTTTACCAACAATATGTAGAAGAATATATATTGGCCTAACTTGATGAATAAATTAGTTTTTTTTATATTTTTTGGGGGGGGATATGTATTATAGCAGAAAGTAAAAAAAAAAAATGTTTTTTTTATTTAAATTGTCATTCTATTTTTGTTTATAGTGCAAAAAATAAAAACTGCAGAGAGGATCAAATACCACCAAAAGAAAGCTCTATTTGTGGGGAAAAAAGGACATCAATTTTGTTAGGGTACTGCGCAATTGTCAGTTAAAGCGTGACGCAGTGCCGTATCGAAAAAAATGGCCTGGTCAGGAAGTGGGTAAATCCTTCCGAGGCTGAAGTGGTTAAATACCACCAATAAAAAAAAGCTCTGTCTTTCTGTCTAAAAAAAATGATAACATTTGTTTGGGTATAGTGTTGCATGACCGCACAATAATCATTCAAAGTGCAACAGCACAGGAAGTTGAAATTGGCCTGGGCAGGAAGGGGGTGAAAGTGCCCAGTAGGCAAGTGGTTAAATGCGAAAACATTGCTAGACTCACCAATGTGGTGGTGATACTGCTTCTTTGTCCAATCAGCAAGCTGTGTCAGTGACCAAACTTTTTTGTTTGGCTACAGCTGAGAAAAGAGAGGTCAAGGACCCAGCTGTAATGTCAGGTAGGGGCGCCTGCAGGACAAGACTGCCTATACAAATGTACAAACCTTTTGGCAGGTGAAACAGTTAACATGCAGTTTATGTATTGCTTCAGTTTTGTATTCAACTATTTGCTAGGAGTTTAACTAAAAGCCCTTGTAACCAACATAATGTTAGAATAGAGAAAATTGTACCAATTAAAATGTCATGAAAATAACAAAATTTTAAAATAAGACTTATAAAAACAAAATACTAACACATCATTTCTTTTTTATTTTCTTTAGTGAAAATATGGTTCATTTTAAGATTATAAGACAAGGGTAAGATGGTGTCACGATGCATTTGAAGCCACCCATTATTCTAATCCTGCTGGACATACAGTATTGATTTTTTGTATTCCTAACAACTGATCCTTTTAATTTGGGTTACTTCACTGTCCGGGACAATTCTAGGCATGATGGTTAATGCAGACAAGACAGCTCATTACTGGGCATCCCAGGTCCAGTTTTCCATCTGTTAATGATGATTGGAAATGCAAAGAATGTGTTAATCACTTGTTAGGATGTTGTTATCCAGATGGCCGACCTACCTCAAACCTGGACACTAAGAGCCTCACCTGCTGGTGCATTCATTAGGGACCTCTGCTGATCTCTTTAGCCATTACTTATTGTTTTATTATAGCATGTGGTCAGCCGTCTCATTTCCTTCCTTTATTGTGTGTCTACCTCTGATATATCCCAATGGCTATTGTCAAAAACAGGGGAAAACAACAGAAAAGTCAGGCCAGAACCAAAAAAAAAAAAAAAAGTGTAAGGCAGATGTGACAGGGTGAATAGGGAGATCAAGCCTGTAAAGTAGTGGTCTCCAAACTGTGGCCCTTTGGTTACTATAGTCCGGCCCTTGGAGCACTATTTTATTCACTGACACCAATGAAGGGCACAATTCCTCCCAATGACACCAATGATGGGGCACAATTCCTCCCAATGACACCAACGATGGGGCACAATTCCTCCCAATGACATCAACGATGGGGCGCAATTCCTCCCATTGACACCAACGATGGGGAACAATTCCTTCCAATGACACCAATGATGGGGCACAATTCCTCCAAATTACATCAACGGCGGGGCACAGTTCTTCTAAATTACACCAAAAATGGGGCCCAATGACACCAATGAAAGGGTACAATTCCTCCCAATGACACCAATGATGGGGGATTGTTCACTTCCACTGATGCTGGGAAATTTTGTACTTCCTGTACTTCCGATAGCCACAGTCTGGCCCCCCCTAAAGTCTGAAGGACAGTAAACTGGCGCTTTGTTTAGGAAGTTTGGAGACCCCTGCTGTAAAAGGTTAAAAACTGGGCATAAAGTTTAAAAAGTCAGAAAACCTAATAGATTGGTAGTGGCAAAAAATTTGGGAGAGGTCTTAGGAGTTTAGGGGGGAGCGGTGAGCTGCAAGGGTTCTGTTGGTGTGCATCAGGAGAAGTAGAAACTTCCCACCCATTTTCCCTGTTTTTTTTTTGGTTCTGATTCTGTGGCCATCATGGCAGCCTGCTGGTTGTTGGTCTTTGGAGGAGGTGAAATTCAGAGCTAATAGAATGGTTCGGGAACCATTGGTGGCATGGTGTCCTCTGGTACACACCTGGGATTGTTCACTCCCACTGATGCTGGGATTTTGTACTTCCGATGGCCACAGTCTGCCTGCTGCCCCCCCCCCCCCCCAAAGTCTGAAGTAAACTGGCCCTTTGTTTAGAAAGTTTGGAGAACCCTGCTGTAAAGGGTTAAAAACTGGGCATAAGAATTAAAAAGTCAGAAAACCTAATAGATTGGTAGTGGCAAAAAAGTTGGGAGGAGTCTTAGGATTTTAGGGAGGAGTGGTGAGCCGCAGGGGTTCTACTGGTGCGCATCGGGAGAAGTAGAAACCTCCCACCCAACTTCCCTGTTTTTTTTTGGTACTGGTTCTGTGGTCATCATGGCAGTCTGCTGGTTGTTGGGCTTTGGAGGAGGTGAAATTCAGGGCTAATAGATAGATTCAGGAACCGTCTGCGGCATGGTGTCCTCTGGTACATACCTGTTAACGAGGGGTTAAATAGGAATATGGAAAATGGAGGTCAATGCAGATAGTGAGGACTGTCTCCGAACCGGTGTGTTGCAGCTGGGGGCCTAGTATAAGCAAAGGTCTTCCACCGTCAAATAACTGGATGTGTTTGGTGCCTACAAAGACAAGCAAACTTTCTTTGTTTCTGTTTTAAGGAACGTTGTGTTAATTAAGTTTATTTGTTAATAAAAGGCAGTGATTCCCATTTTGATTGCAAACCTTGGTGTGGTCTCTTTTATTGTATAGGCTGAGTTTGGGAGAGGTACCTTGCAGGCTTTGGTTAAAGTCGGGGATGTCTATTTTACACTAGCCATGGTCTACTTGGTGATACTGTAATACAAACCATTGACACCACATTTTCTGAGGCTGTTCAATTTGACGTACCCATTGTCACCCATCTAGACACAAAAGCCCTGAATAGCTACCCGGTTACGTCTTTCCAAATACTTGCTAGGCTTTGCTGAAGAACTACCTGGTTCTATCCACCTAAATTAACATAGAAGGTCCAGCTGCGGTACACAAAGTCATGGGAGCTTAGTAATTGTGAAACAAAACGTTTTCATATCACCAAAAATGAAATGACAATCAAGAGACTTCTCTTAAAATTTTGTGTTTTTTTTTTTTTTTGTGTTTTTTTTTTTTTTAAGTGTAGCACAGACTACAGACTGGTCTTGCATTTTTATCCGAGGTTCTATTCCCTGACAGACAGGCACACAGCAGCTCCATGGTCTCACACCTCAAGAAACAGTCAGTACATGTCTTTTTGTAGTTTAATGCTAGTTAAACTTGGTTAGGGTGTAAGGTGAGTTTTGTGATACTCCAAATTAAGTGCAAAGTACAACAGAGGACACTCTCTGGTCATAACTGAACTCTTCAGGGTGAACTACTCCCCCCCCCCCCTTGTGATTAGTGGTAGGTGAACATACAGCTCGGGAAGCTCCAATGCATAAGCAATCTTAAGCCAGAAACTCCGAAACAGTCTCTCCAAAGGTTAATCAAGAACAACCACTAGGGTCTCTCCTACTCTGGCCTTTACTCACTGTACCCTGTGTGTTTGGATGCCCTCCTCCAATACCAGCCAGATTCTGTACTGTGAGCCTCCAGACCAGATCCTCAGGGTACTTCCCTTAAACTGCTCTCAGCAACTTTAGGAATAGGTCCCTCCCTGAGGTCCCTGAGCTGGGACTTCTTTGGCCTCCTGCAAACTTCAGCTAAGTGATCCACAGAACCACAGCCCTCCAGGCTGGGTCTTCTCCACCACAACAAGGACCCTGCTGTTCTAGGCACCGGATTATGTATCCACGCCTCAGCCCCTACTGGTCATTGTCCTTCCCAGGGATTGGCTGAGGCTGTATGAATATGCAAGTCCAGGGTCTGCCTCTTCCAACCCACTAAATTCTAGAACTCACTAGAATGCAGGGGGAAGTAGTTCAGCCTGCAACCAGCACCATCCAGAACAGCCAAAAGCAATCAAACTTTGCCCCACTGGCTAAATCTGCCTTAGCCCACTGCGCGACTTCAAAGTTGTGCAACATCCTCACGACTTTGAAGCAGAATCCCAGCACAACTTGGGCACGACTTGCATGCAACTTCTTTAACAGAGGTCAATGCAAGTCGTACTGAAGTCGGACCAAATGTAGTGCAGGAACCTTTATCTACGTTGGAGAGACTCAAGTTGCTCCTATTAGAACGGCTCATTGCACTGAATGGAGTGATGTGACATGTGCTCCAAAGTCGGTGCTGAATGTAGCATCAGTGTGAACCAAAAGCACATCCTCCTAGCAACCTAACTAGGAGGGTGCTACACAAGGGTGCAATATCTTTAAATGGCTCATGAGGGCTCAGGAAGCTCCTTTCACCCATCCTGAACCTGATTCTTGTTGCCCCCCCCCAAAAAAAAGCCCTCATTAGCTTTATGTTATCTTTTACGAATCTCTCATTTTTAAAGTGGCAGTATACAAGTAATGATGAAAAAATACAATACAAAAATACAAAATACTAAATAAAACAAACTAAACTACATTAAATACAATCTCCTTTATATAAATGAAACAGAAGTGTAGATTGTATTTTTTCATGAAAATTCCAATAAAGCAGCTCAATCAGTGAAACAGTAAACCTGAGGATGAAATTTCACTGTCAGTAAGGCTAAGTTTATACTTGTTGGGGGTGAGGGGGTGGTAAAAAGAGGTGGTTAGAAGGGGAAGAAAAGAAACTCGCTGCAGCAAGAATTATACCCCCTGTTGTGTTACCCAACTCAAGTCAATGAACTGCAGTTACCGCAAGGTGGTGTGAGCTTTTAGGGGTTAAAACAGGCGGTCAGGAGGTAACATAACATTTCCCCACTGGTTGCCAAATCCCCCCGGAAAAACAGTCCACAGTTGATCTCTCTTCAGAGGGCAATACTAATGTAAACGAATCCTATTTTTTCAGCAAAAGCAATTTTGTCCAAATCCCTCTTCTCATCCCTAAATCTTAGTTTCTGTAGTTTAAGGGTGTAACCATAGCAGAGCGGACAACTGCTATGGGGCCCAGAGTTATTTATGCAGATAGTAACAGTGCTTGTCAAAAAATTAATTTAAAAAGTTTGGTAATCGTTATATAATCGCAATTAATGCAATTAGTATTCTGTATCACTAAAGCAGTTGCTTTTGGAATGTAGTGTAAACAGGCAGAGGGACCCTTAATTGTGTTGCTATGAGGCCCCCATCACACTTAGTTATGAGAAATGAGAAAGTAGAAGAGTTGTCCCAAAGCACACCTACTGCAGCAGCTTGCTGCCTCTCACACAAGGAAAACCTCATTAATAGTGTTGAGCGAACCCGGACTGTAACGTTCGGGTCCGTACCGAACTTTCGGGTGTCCGTGGCACGGACCCGGACCCGGACATTTCAAAAATCGTTCGGGTTCGGTCCGGGGTTCTGCTATTTTACTCCACGTGTTGAGAAGCTGCAGGGCAGCCAATCAACAAGCGTTTCACTGGTTTGCCCTTAGAAGCCATCACAGCCATGCCTACTAATGGCATGGCTGTGATTGGCCAGTGCATCATGTGACCCAGCCTCTTTATAAGCTGGAGTCACAGTGCTGCAGTCACATGCTCCTTGGGTTAGTGTAGGGAAAGGTAGCTGACTGCGTGAGGGACAGATTTGAGACATTTTAAGACCTGATCCTGCATCCTGAGATAGATTACTTTACTACTGCTGTCTGTGCTGTTGCTCTGAGGACAGATAGCAGAAATTAGAGAT
>BLSH010374737.1:471269-487240 GCA_018402905.1 Glandirana rugosa
CCAGACGTTTTCCTTCCTTTACACCCATTCCCACCCTGTTCACGGGATGTTTCTTTCCCCCTGTCCCTTTATTGAAATTTATAAATTTTTTTTTATTTTTGTATTTTTTACGTTTTTACCTCTAGTAGAAGTTTTACCCAGACTTTTCATAAGATGATCTCCATTTTTGCATTTTTTATGTTTTTATTTTTTTTTAAATATTTAAAGTTATTTCCCTGTCCCCCTTTCTTTGTAGGGCACTTGTCCCACCCTTACCCACATTTCCTTCCTTTTGCAGACCTCTAGGACCTTCCTGGGCTTTTTTACAGCATTTTTAAGATTTTTCATTAAAATTACCAGAACCCCGGACCCGAACCCGGACTTTTTTTGAAAAGTCCGGGTCCGGGTCCCGGACACCCCAAAGTTCGGTACGGACCCGAACTTTACAGTCCGGGTTCGCTCAACTCTAAACAGGACAGATTCCACTCAGAACAGCGCCTCGCCATGGTCGACCAAAGAAGTTGAGTGCACGTGCTTAGCGTCATATCCAGAGGTTGTCTTTGGGAAATAGACGTATGAGTGCTGCCAGCATTGCTGCAGAGGTTGTAGGGGTTGGGGGTCAGCCTGTCAGTGCTCAGGCCATACGCCGCACACTGCATCAAATTGGTCTGCATGACTGTCGTCACAGAAGGAAGTCTCTTCTAAAGATGATGCATAAAAAAGCCTGCAAACAGTTTGCTGAAGACAAGCAGACTAAGGACATGGATTACTGGAACCATGTCCTGCGGTCTGATGAGACCAAGATAAACTTATTTGGTTCAGATGGTGTCAAGCGTGTGTGGCAGCAACCAGGTGAGGAGGACAAAGACAAGTGTGTCTTGCCTACAGTCAAGCATGGTGGTGGGAGTGTCATGGTCTGGGGCTGCATGAGTGCTACAGTTTATTGAGGGAACCATGAATGGCAACATGTACTGTGACATACTGAAGCAGAGCATGATCCCCTCCCTTCGGAGACTGGGCCGCAGGGTAGTTTTCCAACATAACGACCCCAAACACATCTCCAAGACAACCACTGCCTTGCTAAAGAAGCTGAGGGTAAAGGTGATGGACTGGTCAAGCATGTCTCCAGACCTAAACCCTATTGAGCATCTGTGGGGCATCCTCAAACGGAAGGCGGAGGAGCACAAGGTCTCTAACATCCACCAGCTCTGTGATGTCATCATGGAGGAGTGGAAGAGGACTCCAGTGGCAACCTGTGAAGCTCTGGTCAACTCATTGCCTAAGAAGGTTAAAGCAGTGCTGGAAAATAATGGTAACCACACACTTTGGGCCAATTTGGACACTTTAACTTAGGGGTGTACTCACTTTTGTTGCCATTGGTTTCGACTTTGTTGTGTTGAGTTAATTTGAGGGGACAGAAAATTTACAGTGTTATACAAGCTGTACATTCACTACTTTATTGTGGCAAAGTGTAATTTCTTCAGTGTTGTAACATGAAAAAATATAATAAAATATTTACAAAAATGTGAGTAGTGTACTCACTTTTGTGAGATACTGTATATTGGAATGGCATCAGCTTGCTATAAATAATATTATTGCTGCATATTGTTTTAATAATCTTGTTTATATGTATAGTTCATAATTATATGTAGCCATTTGCCTGGTATATATATGTACTCTTCCAGGTTTGTAGTACTATGCAATGATTGTTTTTTTTTAACACCGGGTCCAGTTTCTCCAGGCTCCCATCCAAGTTCACCCCCCTACCCTGCACTGGACACCTCTGCAGCCTTAAAAAACCCTTAAAGTGGCTGTAAACCTCAGACATGAAATATGAACAAAGCACAGCTTTTGACTTCCTGATGACCCTATCAGACCCTCCTACCTGATATCCTTCAACTGAAATTTAAAGAAGTACAGCCAAAACTCATTTGGCTGCATTTCTCCTGTCAGTCACAGGAGTGCAGTCCATTCTGCACTCCTGTGACCCATTTTTAGCAGACAGCTGGCTCAAGCCTGCTGTTGGCTGATGTCACAGAGCCGGTGTTCTGTCAAAAGAACCAACTCCTCAAAATCTCTAATTGTGTCACTTCTGGTGACTCTCCAACAGCAGTAATTGCAGATTTCGATGACTTGGCTGTTTTCACAGAACACTGGCAGTGTATATAGTACGGTACATATAATGAGTGGACATTGTTAGTCCACCTGCTACTAACCAACAAGATGGCCGTCTCCAAGGCAGCAACAACTTTATTCCTTTCCCGGTGTTCTGTCAAAATAGCCAACTCACCATGTACCGGAGTGTATACGCTGCCGGTGTTCATTGAAAAAAGCCAAGTCATCGAAATCTCCAATTACTGCTGCTGGAGAGTCACCGTAAGTGACATAATTGGAGATTTTGATGATTTGGCTCTTTTGACGGAACAGGCTGGGGAAAGAAAAATTCCCAATGGGGACTATGGGTAAAGAGCTATAATAAAGGAAGGCCATTAGAGGAATAATACTGGTCTAAAGACATGCATGTGTGTAGTTCATCATGACCATATAGTTTGGATCCACCCAGATGGCTGAACTGGCACCCGGCTCAGCCTCTCAAGTGAGCGTGAAGGGACAGGGCAGAGAGCCGGTGACTAATAGTCACTGGCTCTCTGCTCACGGAGCACTGAGTATTGAGTGATCAACGGTGTTTGATCGCTCGGTTCTCAGTGTTAGAGACAGTGGGGGGCGGATGCAGCATTGGACCAATGCTGCATCCACCTAGGTAAGTATAATTAAAAAAAAAAGTAACCCAGACTTCTCTTTTAAGAAGCTGGGCAGAAAATTGTTGGATGAACAATGATTGCATCCAATCACATAAAATAGCCTATCAAAGGGAATTTGTCCATTCAGGTAGCTTGGATGAAGAAATCTGGTAGATTTTTTTTTTTTTGGTAAGCTCACATGCCCAACGAAAAAAGTATGGTCAGCTTGACAGTCAGAACCATATCTCATAATCATCCAATCGGATGTGTCTCTCCAAACAACACTCAATGTTGACTCAATGGGGAACTATTGGGGACTATAGGAAACAAGCTATAATAAAGGAATGAATTATAATAAAGGAGAAATAATACTGCTCTAAAGTTAGTTTTGCTTGTGTGTAGTTAATCGTTATCCACCCAAAACTGTACAAAAGGACAGAATATAAACAAGGTCTCTCCAGAAAATGTCCAGCCTTTGTTATTATAATGAGAACAGTTTTCATGACATGGATGTAACCTATCAGCCAAGGTGAGGACTGGAATGCACATGGGTGAACAATGACAGCTTCACTGTACCAGTCAGTCAGTGATGGCCTGTTGCATTCAAAATGACTGCGTGAGTAGAACAACAAATCTGCATCAAATTTTGCGTTGAGCTTGAACATTCCTCTGCGGAAATGATCCGGATAATTCAGAAGCCTTTCGGGGATGACGCAATAAGTGCAGCACGAACAAAAGTGTGGCACATACGCTTTAAAGACGGTGGAGAATCTGCTGAAAGTGATCCATGTTCTGGAAGGCCTGCAACAAAAAGAACACCTGAGAATATTGAATGTCTATAGACTGCAATCAAAGATTGGCGAATGACAGTGGGAGAACTAGAAGCTGATCTGGGGATTCCAAAAACTGCTGTGTCTGAAGTTTTGACGCAGGGTCTTGGCATGCAAAGGTCCCGAGGTGCCTGCTTTAAAGGGGACTGAGGAGTCCTTGTTCTATGTACAACGTTTCTTGTATCTTCTTCAATAAGTGTCTGTATTTATCATATTATATGATTGGATTCTTGACTAGGGTACCACAGAAGTCCCCCAACCATAGTACACATGTGCTACTACATACCAACTTACTTTAAAAATAAATGACAAAACAAACACCAATATGGAGAAAACGTTGGCTATATTGGCCATTTACTGTATTAGCAAACAACCAAAGATAACAGAAATAATAATCAAGTAACCATGAAATAAATATTATCGATCTTGGGAGGCACCAAAGAACCAACATCTGGTTGTGTATATATACGTTAGTACTTAACGAAACCCCAGCAGCACAACACCGGCTCGGGGGCAAACCCACTTCTTCGAAGATACCTCCTTGTTACCACTTCCCAGTTAACCCACCATTAGCTGAGACGCAACAGGGGGCGCCATACCTTAGATGGGTCCTTACTAGGAACTGTTACCTCTGAAGACCCCAACTGCAAAAGGCCTCATGGCCCTCAGTAGAACAGGTTCAATGCAGGGTGGGAGGGCAGGAAGATTCCTTTACGTCTGTTGACTCCTTATGTGTTCCCATCCTGTATACCCCTTGCAGCCCACCTACTCTCAATAAAGTAGCCAATCAAGGTAAGTAACCATCCTCCTTGCTATTGCTAATATAACCCTACCCTTCCTTGTGTCCCCTGTCCCCCTAGTCTTGCAGCCCTTCGCATATTTATTTATTTTTTTTGCTTCAGGCTTATCTTTCTGGACAGACCTCGTACGTTTATAGCATATTTAATGCCCTTTGTATTACAAGTCCCTTACAACTTCTTCACTCTGTTGCAGTATTTTGCAAGTTTACATTTGTTGCGTTAAGGCAGTTTATTTGTTTCAAATGGGCTACCAATGCAACACAACAACCTGCACCATCTCTGAAATGAACATCATGTGAGCCGTAATGCAATGCTGTAAAGTTTTGTTGGCAGCTACTGTACTCGGGGTGCCATGATTGTATATTTAAGAAAAATACATGGTAAAATGTACAGTGTACTGAGCATTACTGTAACATGTAAGTGATAAATAACACAGAAGTGATACACCATTCTAAAGAAGACCTGTCACAGAATTAAGTGTAAAGCTTCAAACCCATAAGAGCAGATTTCACACGAAGCCTTCTAAGCAAAACTTTGCTGAGCACACACAGCGCGCAATCTTCAGCTTGAGCTCCCAGTCAGATTACTCTTCCCCCAGGTATCCCACTGTGCAATGTGCCAACTTCTCTACTGGGTGCTAAGACACTCACACTGTGGGATGCCGGAGATCAATTTGAGGGACTGCATGCTGTGTATACCGGAGAAGATTAAAGGTATGTGGAGTTGTCTGTTCTTATGGCCTTGTATTAGTTGCCTGCTTTTTTCATGACAGGTGTTCTTTACAGTATTTGTCAAGAAATTTGTAAGGTTTGGCTTTTAATTTTTACCGCTTTTGTATCAAAATGGGTATTCTTCTTCCATCATCACCATCACTACAGTTCCCATTGGAAACAGATGGACTTTGAAAATAATGTACTGGTCCCAAAGAATATGCAGACTGCTTCTTCCATCATCACTATCACTACAGTTCCCATTGGAAACAGGTGGAATTTGAAAATGACGTAATGGCCCCAAAGAATATGCAGACTGCTTGTAATATGATAAAGGAACAAGAAACTTTATAAACAGTATGCACACAAAGTGCTATGCCATCCCCTGTATTGTGCTGACCCTCAGGTATGATCTTCATTGCATAAGTACACTGGTCCAGCTTGGCAAAATGTAGAAAAATGTACATATCCCATACCCAATGGGCCGCTGTGGAAGCTCAGTGTAGTAGTTGGCACTACTGCATTGTTAGCTGCGATCTTCTGAGCACTGCTCAGGTTCTGTGCGAGCGTCAGAACACAGGGAGGTTGGGCCCCTGGCACTGCAGCCATTTATAGGATGCCTTTTTTTCAGAGACTACAAGGCGTTCTCTGGTTGGACAAGATGGAGAGGGGGGGTGGTGACACCACAATCTCCACATCATTCAATCAGAAAACCCCCTGTGTCCATTGAAAAAATACAAGGCATTCTATGAATGGCACAGATGCTGAGCAATGTGTAAAAATGAATCTCTCAAGAAACCATTACCACAATCCCAATGAAAATAAAATAAAATAAAAAAAAAAAGAATATACAATAAAAAGCGTGAAACACTCAAAAAATATATCCCACTTGTAATCCTATTCACACACCACTGCTCCCACTATATCCTAAGGCATTCCACAAACTTCATACCAATATCAAACCTCTTGTAGTACAGCACTGCTGTTATAAACATATACTGTATATATGTGACCATGAAAAACAAAATAAAATGATACAAAAAAATGTTAAATTTCTCATAAAAGTCCTATATCAGAGGCATCCCTCTGATGAAGCCATGTGAAAGAGGCATAACACGTAAGGGGGCGGAGCCGGTGATATCACCATGCCATACAGGAAGCAGGGTGGAAGATCCACAGACCTTAAGAGGACAGTACTGATCAAGCAACCCCCTTGGTCAGTTTCCCAAGCGGCCCATCAGGTATACAAACTTACCTTGTGCCAAGCTGGCTGTACCTAGAGAACCCCAACAATGAACTTGACCAATCCACTGCTGTCATGAGTTGTTATCGGCTCTGCCCAGGTCTCCTCTGCAAACTACAAAACTCCCCCTGTGTTATGGAGAAGAGGAGAGGTATAGTGTAGTCCTAAGTCACTTTCTGTCCTAGAGTGACAATGTTGCTCATCCATAGATATGGTGTGGTAAGTGAGCATTGTAGCCTTAAGACAAGGTGCTTGATACTGGCAGGATTACTAGGTCAAAACTAATGCAGCCACCACATCCAAGGATTGGTAAGCTGCAATATCTTAAAGGTTTGTTTTTGAGTTTGAATACATTTTAAACCAAAATCTAGGTTGCGTACAAAGCTCACCACCCCATTACTCCCCTCTCTGCTTTATTTTTTAGGATACAGTAAGTAACCCTTTTCAGCTGTGTTTTCTTTGGTCTCATGACTCGGGGGGTCCTCTTCTTCCCTCCAGCAGTGGGTGGTCCTTTTGTAATATCTTTTGAATGCTGTTCTATACAGCAGTACTGTAAGCCTAGGGTGGTGTTAAGACTAGAAAACCCAGAATCTAGCACAATTCCACATGTGTTGGGTGCGTGGTTCCCCTGCAGTGAGCTGTGCCTCCTTGTGCTGGGTAGGGGTTGGCAGATGAAACCACGGAGCTTAGTAGGGGACACCGGCATCTGACACTCCTAGAAGTGTCAGATGCAGAAGAATTTTTTAGTACACTCGTCTCTTGAAGACACCGTAGCTCAAAACAGGGCAGGTAAGCATTCAGGCTTTTCTTTTCAGGCAAGTCTGATTTTTATTTTTAAGTTGTTTTAAGGAAAATTGTCAATTTCACCCTTGACTGGAGGTTGTGTTTAAATTGGTTGTGGGCCGTGGGGTATTTTTCCCTGTTGTTCCATCTGGTGACGCTCCTTGCGACTTGAATCCGAGGTGTGTGGGGTCAGGGGGCATTTGGGCGATTGCTTCTTTGCCTATCCACGCATGCATATATGTTGTCTCAAGTCAACAATTTTGTTCATTTATATCTTATATGAATGATTTTGTATCCTTATTAGTATCCTTAATACAAGCATGTACTTCCTGAAGAAGCCATGTAGAAGAATTTGTATAAAGGATCATGTCTACTAGGAACCTTTTTGAACCTTTTTATGGATTTTATGTACCATTTGTAATAAACATTGTAAAATTGTAACTGTTATTTCGGTTTGATTATAATTCAAGCAGCCTAAAAATCCCATTCCTTCTTTCTGTACAACTCTCTGTGCAAGACAAGGGATGTGGTGCAATTGAGACACACACCTTCCAACTTCTTTTTTTTAAAGTGGATGTACACCTCAGACATGAAATATGAACAAAGCATATCCCCCTATAGTGTGTACTTGTCTCAATCTAGCCACTTCAGCCCCGGAAGGATTTCCAGCTTTAGGACCGGAGCCCTTTTTGCGATTCGGCACTGCGTCGATTTAACTGACAATTTCGCAGTCGTGCGACGTTGTACCCAAACGAAATTTGCGTCCTTTTTTTCCCACAAATAGAGCTTTCTTTTGGTGGTATTTGATCCCCTCTGCATCATTTCTGGTCGCCGCTATAAACAAAAGAAGAGCGACAATTTTGCAAAAAAATCCAAATTTCTTACTTTTTGCTAAAATCCAAATCCAAAAAAAATACAAAAAAACATTTATATTCTTCCTCATATTTGTGATAAAAAAAAATCGCAATCGGCGTTCATTGATTGGTTTGCGCAAAAGTGGCCTCGTTTACGGATGATGAGAATTCATTTCTGGGGTTTTTATTTTATTATTTTTTTACTAGTAATGGCGGCGATCTGCGATTTTTAGCGGTACTGCGATATTTCAGCGGACATGTCGGAACATTTTGACACTTTTTTGGGACCATTGGCATTTATACAGCGATCAGTGCTATAAAAATGCACTGATTACTGTGTAAATGTCATTGGCAGTGAAGGGGTTAACCTGCAGGGGGCGCTCTAAGGGTTAACTGTGTTCCCTGGGCGTGTTCTAACTGGGGGGGGACTGCCCTAGCTGGGGAAGGGAAGTGGTCACAGCCTTCGTATACAGGAAGGCTGTGATCCCAGCCCTTCCCCCTCACACAGAACGGAGGTCCGTGTTTACATACACGGACCTCCGTTCATTCGCTCCGGGGGGGCCATCGCGGGTAGCCGGCGGCAATCGGAGCCGCCGCACCCGCTCCCTGGCCCTCCCCGAACACAGTGAGCGCGCAGGTGTGCCTCCGGCGGCGCGCGCGCGCTCACTAGGCTCGTGAGCGCGGCCGCCGTCGTATGACGGCGATTTGCGCTCACGAGCCACCTTGTCGCCGTCAATTGCCGATCGGCGGTCGGCAAGGAGCTAGAGCACTAAGTGTAATTTCTGTCTGCTGCCTCCTTCCTCTGCTGTCAGCATGAATCACTTCTGACACCAAGAGAAAAAATTGTGACAGGGGAGGCAGCTCCAGCAGATTAACAGCTCTGTTCATGTTAGCTCCGTGAAGGCGGGGGGGGGGCATGTCTTTTCCTTCCTGTCAGCTCTCAGAGCTCTCCTCACCGAGCTCTGCAGAGTGTAATTTCAGCTCTCCACCCTCTTTTTTTTTTTTTTAACTACTTCAGCCCCGGAAGGATTTCCCACTTTAGGGCCAGAGCACTTTTTGCGATTCAGCACTGCATCGCTTTAACTGACAATTGCGCAGACGTTGTACCCAAACTAAATTTACGTCCTTTTTTTCCCCACAAATAGAGCTTTCTTTTGGTGGTATTTGATCACCTCTGTGTCATTTCTGATCACCACTATAAACAAAAAAAGAGCGACAATTTTGCATAAAAAAAGCAATATTTCTTACTATTTGCTAAAATACAAATCCAAAAAGAAGTATAAAAACTCAAATGCATTCATTGGTTTTGGCCGATTAATATTCATCCTCATATTTTTGGTAAAAAAAAAAAAAAAATCGCAATCGGCGTTTATTAATTGGTTTGCGCAAAATTTGCCGCATTTACAAACAATGAGAATTAATTTCTGGTGTTTTTAAATTTTTTTTTTTTTTTTACTAGTAATGGTGGCGATCTGTGATTTTTATCGGGACTTCGACATTGGGGCGGACACGTGGGACATTTTTGACACTTTTTTGGGACCAATGACATTTATACAGCGATCAGAAATTTAAATGTCCACTGATTACTGTGTAAATGTCATTGGCAGTGAAGGGGTTAACCTGCAGGGGGCAGTAAAGGGGTCAAATGTGTTCCCTGGGTGTGTTCTAACTGTATGGAGACTGGGCTGCCAGGGGCACCAGAGATCTAACCGATCCCAAGTACAGTGATCAGTAGATCTATGACATGCCGCCTGTCAGAACGGGGAACAGCTGTGTTAACATCGGCGGTTCCCCATTCTGGCTCTGTCACAGGCCATCGCGGGTCGCCGACGGACATAGAGTCTGCCCGAGCCACGCTGTCGCCGCTTATAGTCGCTACGCAGTCGGCAAGTGGTTAAAGAGACGTATGGGTATTTTTTTAATTTTTTTTTTAGATTCATACTTACCTAGGTGGATGCTGCATCTATCCCCTGGTGCCGCTAACACTGAGAACCGAGCAATTGAAGACCATTGATCACTTGGTTCTCACAGCTTCATGAGCAGAGAGCTGGTGACTGTCAATCAGCAGCTGTCTGCTCTGCCCCCTCCTAGCTCATTGGAGCGCTGGGCTGGGGGGGCGTAAGCAGCTGGCTCAGCCTCTCAGCAGCTCGCTGAGAGGCTGAGCCAGGTGACGGCCCAGGGATCTAGTTGGATCCAGACTCTATGGTCATGATGATGCCCGAGCCCGGACTGACTCTGTGAGGTCAGCAGAGAGCAGACTTCTGCCCGCTCTCTGTTGAAAACGGGTCACAGGAGTGCAAAACGAACTGCACTCCTGTAATCCACAGGAGAAGTACAGCCAAATGAGCTTTGGCTGTACTTCTTCTTTAACTCTTACACAGGCTTTAAAAAACTGGCCTTTGAACGGATGTCAAGAGGAGATGGCTGCAGATAAACAGGTACAACTTATGTAGGAGGATTTGTTTTATCACTTGAGACCAGTCACTTCACTGGGTATATATAAGGGTTTACAACATTTTTTTTAATTTTCTATTATTCTATATTTTAACCATTTACTATGGATTTTCCTTGAGTGTTTTCTTGTCTCTGATAACCCTTCTCCAAATACAAAACTAAATAATCCACTGACTTTTTTTTTTCCCCATTGTAAACTGTAAAAACCATGCAACGCGTTGAAATTTCTGCAAATCGTTTAACATAAGCATACTCTGAGAAGTGTAACTGCTGTGCAATAACATGAATAAAGGTATTATACCTACCACAGGGCTTTGGTATTGTCACACAGACATAATCATGCAGTAAGAAGCTCTTGACATAATGAGGGCTTAACAACAAAGAAGCAACGATTCCACTTCCAGTCTTTATTTTATGAACAATGCAATATTACTCAATAAATCGTTAATAATATGTTATTATATAAAGAAAGTCCAATGCGTTCTATTGTTATAATCTGCGAATAGTGATGTCATCGAACCTGTGACATATAATTTTTTTTATGCTGGTCACTTGAAAGGTTCTAATTATTTACACATGGAGGGAGAGCAGAAGGGGGATATTGCGGAAAGTGTGACATAAAAAAAAAATCACAGCAAACTGAGTAGTGAAAATATAATTGACAAGTACCCTGATAAGAGGTTGGATCACTATCTGCTTATTGTGTCTTGTAATAGCTGACGTCTAAATGGTGCATAGAATTACATTTTTAGGCCTATTTGTAGCCTATTTTTTTCAAACAGCCTTCACCCCAACCCCTGTGTATAAAAAAGTGCTGCCCCACGCACCCATCGCCATGGTCCTGTCCTAAAAGTGCTGCCCCACGCATCCATCTCCATGGTCCTATCCTAAAAGTGCTGCCCCACGCATCCATCTCCATGGTCCTGTCCTAAAAGTGCTACCCCACCCACCCTTCTCCATGGTCCAATCCTAAAAGTGCAACTCCATGCACCCACTTCCATGGTCCTGTCCTATAAGTGCTGCCCCACGCACCCATCTCCATGGTCCAGTCCTAAAAGTGCTGCCCCACGCACCCATCTCCATGGTCCTGTCCTAAAAGCGCTGCCCCACGCATCCATCTCCATGGTCCTGTCCTAAAAGCGCTGCCCCACGCACCCATCTCCATGGTCCTGTCCTAAAAGCGCTGCTCCACGCACCCATCTCCATGGTCCTGTCCTAAAAGTGCTGCTCCACGCACCCATCTCCATGGTCCTGTCCTAAAAGCGCTGCTCCACGCACCCATCTCCATGGTCCTATCCTAAAAGTGCTGCCCCACGCATCCATCTCCATGGTCCTGTCCTAAAAATGCTACCCCACCCACCCTTCTCCATGGTCCAATCCTAAAAGCGCTACTCCACGCACCCATTTCCATGGTCCTGTCCTATAAGTGCTGCCCCACGCACCCATCTCCATGGTCCAGTCCTAAAAGTGCTACTCCACGCACCCATCTCCATGGGCCTGTCCTAATCTAGGGTTGACCACCATCATTCAGCCTACTTCCGGTGAGAACATGAAGGTACGTCACCATACCACCCAGGACTCTCAGGAGAATGCTGAAAAGAACAGCAATGGTGTCACCTTGCAATGCCACTCAAGCTTGCCCAAGGCAGGAAGAAGAGGAAGAGGACTCGAGGACATCATGCGACTGGACAAAAGTGGGGAGATGGACTCCAGGGTAGGGGGTTCTGGGTGGCAGGAGGAATGTTACAAACAAGAATTGGGATTTGACTTTGACCCAGTCTACATTTTGTCAAATATCTGCCCTGGCTTTCTGAAAAACCATTGCCATTGTAGCCAAAAAGATTGACTGTGGCAAAGGCATTGCACAACTCTCCTTTTTTCACCTCCACCATGTTTCCTTTGTGGGCTGGTCTAGCGTTTTCAGTAGTACTAATTGGTGAGGCCAACTTCACCCACAATTTAAATTAATGTAAACATAAACTACATGACGTTTAATTTGCTAAAGTACTGCTTAGCATACCTAATTGCCTTTTTATTTGTTATGGAAAATACTGTTTTACCATTTGTTCCCTCACTCTTTTGACTTTGCCAACAACATGGCAATTATATAAGATTTTGAATGAATGGATTTTAGATCTGCTTTAGGTTTTTGAATGGCTCTTGACAGTGCCTTCTTAATAACATCATGGTCCTAGGGTTGCCACCTCATCCCTTTAATACCAAACACATATTAAATTCACAGGTTCTGTGGCTGATTAAGGTGGTAATTAAACTCACTTAATGCATGATCTGCATTAAATTAGCCTCGGAAACCTGTGTGATTCTTATGTGTTCGGGTTTAAAGGGATAAGGTGTCAACTCTTCATGGGCCCCTGGACAAAGTAATTCACTGGGGCCCCGATCTCCACCAACTGTCCTCTCCTAATCGTCCCATGTAACCGGAGCAGTACACATCCTGCCCACACAAGCAGCAACAGTAGTACGATGCCCCGCCTTGGGGGTTCTTGCTTAATCTCTGCAAAGTGCCAGAATTGCACCAGAAACTGCTGGAGGAAAGTAGCGCGGGGAGATGTCACTCCAATTGTAGATTTAGCCCCGTGATGGGCTGCTGTTGTCTGCACAGCTCAGATTCCAGGATAATGCAGGGGACACAGCCATCCCGGGACAGCTTAGTAAAAATCGTGATTGTCCCGGCAAATCCGGGACAGTTGGCAAGTATGATGTAATGCAAGATTACCATTGCCCAGAGGTGTCCCTGTATTAAGAAGGTCTTGGCTCTTGAGAGCTCCAGAGGCAGTGAAATATCTCACCCAAATAACTCACTACAAACCCCAACTGACTTGGCCATTACAAACCAAGTGATGGCGTCACTCTTTCCTGAGTTTCTATTATGTAGAATAGGCTGATGATCCCATCTGCAAATGAGACACTTATTGGAATTGATGACACAAGCTACCAACACTGGCTCACTTTAGGAACCTGTAGCTAAAGGCCTTGACATCTGTGTGGCCTGAGTTACACAATGCTTCTTTTGTGGGCTGGTCTAGTGTTGCCTGTAGTGCTAATTGGTGAGGCTAGCTTCACAATTTAAATTAATGTAAACATAAACTGACACAGGGGACACAGCCATCCTGGGACAGTCAGTAAAAAGCGTGACTGTCCCAGCAAATCCGGGACAGTTGGCAAGTATGATGTAACGCAAGATTACCATGCACCCGGGCCCCCTGGGCATTGCCCAGAGGCGCCCATGTATTATGAAGGCCCTGGCTCTTGAGAGCTCCAGAGGTGGTGAAATATCTCAACCAAATACTTTGCTACAAACCCAACTGACTTGGCCATTACAAAGCCAAGTGATGGTGTCACTCTTTCCGGATGATGTTTCTATTATGTAGAATAGGCTGGTGATCCCACCTGCAAATGAGACACTTATTGGAATTGATGCCACAAGCTACCAACACTGGCTCACTTTAGGAACCTGTAGCTAAAGGCCTTGCCATCTGTGTGGCCTGAGTTACACAAAGCTCTTCATGTATATGCCACTGCTTAGATCAGCATGTTTTCCACGGCGTGCTGACACTTAGATCAAATCAGACAGCATCTCTCCTGAAGACAGATACTAGGGGCCCTGGCTATGGCTAAAAACGAGACCTTTATTTTACAGCTCATTCATTTCAGCTTATTTGAAACTTCTGATTGCCTGCCTGTCCACTGCTTAGAATTTCAAATGAAAGCCATGCAATCTGCTGAATTTAAATCAGCTGGCAGGAAAATAAACAGGTGATTTTCAATCTCTGTCTGTGATGGGAAGCATTCTGTTGTCCCTTCTCCAGCGAGCTGTACGCTGATGAAATCTCTGACGCATAGATCAGCCTGTACATAATGACACCGCTGTATTGTGATGTGCAGCTTGTTTGAGCATTGCTAGGGATGTCCTAACACACTACCCTGCTGGACGGAGGCAACAGGATTGGCACTATTAATCAACTGTACTTACGTCTTACATATATACACTATATGGCCATATGCCTGTAGACACCTGACCACTACACCTATATGAGCTTTTGGAAATCAAATTCCAAAATCATTGTCATTAATATGGAGCCCCCCTTCCACTCACCCACACAAACATTGCTATAAGGCCATTTAACACCTGAGGACCATTTTTTAGACGGACCTGAACGGACCTCCCATTGTTCTCGATGGAGCGGCGGATCTGCTGTTACCTGCCGGCATCCAATCCTGTCCACTAAAAACAGATGGCTGGGGATACGTTCCCCCTTTGTCCAGCAGATCAGATTGGATGACAGTCAAATGAAAAAGGAAAAGCAGTCTCTTTCCATCTGAACACCCCACAAAGAACAGTGGGCTGTGTTCGCTTTGCATCCCATAGAGAACAGCAGGCTGTGTTCGTGTCCGCTTTGCATCCAACAGAGAACGGCGGGCTGTGTTTGTGTCCGCTCTGCGTCCCATAGAGAAAAGCAGGCTGTGCTTGTGTCTGCTCTGCATCCCATAGAGAACAGCGGGCTGTGTTCGTGTCCGCTCTGCATTCCATAGAGAACAGCGGGCTGTGCTTGTGTCTGCTCTGCATCCCATAGAGAACAGCGGGCTGTGTTCGTGTCCGCTCTGCATTCCATAGAGAACAGCAGGCTGTGTTTGTGTCCGCTCTGCATCCCATAGAGAACAGCAGGCTGTGTTTGTGTCTGTTCTGCATCCCATGGGAAACAGTGGGCTGTGTTTGTGCCCGCTTTGCATCCCATAGAGAACAGCAGGCTGTGTTTGTGTCCGCTCTGCATCCCATAGAGAACAGCAGGCTGTGTTTGTGTTCACTCTGCATCCCATAGGAAACAGCGGGCTGTGTTTGTGTCCGCTCTGCATCCATAAAGGACAACGGGCTGTGTTCGTGTCCGCACTGCATCCCATAGAGAACAGCAGGCTGTGTTCGTGTCCGCTCTGCATCCCATAGGGAACAGCGGGTGTGTTTGTGTTCGCTCTGCATCCCATAGAGAACAGCGGGCTGTGTTCGTGTCCACTTTGCATCCCATAGGGAACAGCGGGTGTGTTTGTGTTGGCCCTGCATCCCATAGAGAACAGTGGGCTGTTTTTATGTCCGCTCTGCATCCCATAGAGAACAGAAGGCTGTGTTCGTGTTCGCTCTGCATCCCATAGAGAACAGCGGGCTGTGTTCGTGTCCACTCTGCATCCCATAGGAAATAGCGGGCTGTGTTCATGTCTGCCATGCATCCCATAGAGAACAGCGGGCTGTGTTCGTGTTCACTCTGCATCCCATAGGAAACAGCGGGCTGTGTTTGTGTCCACTCTGCATCCCATAGAGAATAGCGGGCTGTGTTTGTGTCCGCTCTGCATCCATAAAGGACAACGGGCTGTGTTCGTGTCCGCACTGCATCCCATAGAGAACAGCAGGCTGTGTTCGTGTTCACTCTGCATCCCATAGGAAACAGCGGGCTGTGTTCACGTCCGCTCTGCATCCCATAGAGAACAGCAGGCTGTGTTCGTGTCCGCTCTGCATCCCATAGGGAACAGCGGGCTGTGTTCGTGTCCGCCCTGCATCCCATAGAG
>BLSH010374737.1:503503-523204 GCA_018402905.1 Glandirana rugosa
GGAGAGAAAAAAAGAGAAGATGACGTCCGTCGCCTGGAACCCAGGAAAATGAATTGAGTGCTGCCTGCAGTAGAAGAGAAAAAAAGAGAGGACTGTGCTGGGGAAGCCAGAGAGGGAGCCACACTGTACCTGCACCACCACCACAGAGAGCCACACTGCACCCGCTCCACCAGAGAGAGGGAGCCACACTGTACCTCCACCACCAGAGAGAGGGAGCCACACTGTACCTGCACCACCAGAGAGAGGGAGCCACACTGTACCTCCACCACCAGAGAGAGGGAGCCACACTGTACCTGCACCACCAGAGAGAGGGAGCCACACTGTACCTGCACCACCAGAGAGAGGGAGCCATGCTGCACCCGCACCATCAGAGAGAGAGAGCCACAATGCACCCGCACCACCAGAGAGAGGGAGCCACGCTGTACCCATACCACCAGACAAAGAGCCACGCTGTACCTGGACCACCAGACAAAGAGCCACGCTGTACCCGCACCACCAGAGGGAGACAGACTGAGCCACTGCCAGGGTACAGATATGCTACATTACTCACCAGAGTCGGTCTGGGCAACCCAGAGTGAGAGAACATCCAGCCTGAGGGATCACTGCTGCAGTTTTGCAGGGCCTGTTGGCCATTATCCATTATACTGTTCCGCGGGACTAAGCCATTAGGGAGTGCCTAACCTGCTGTCCTCTAGGCCTTATTGAACACCACCATGAGTTTCAACACTGGGCTTCTGGCCTGAAAATAGGGGGGTGGGGGTGACACCATTTTTACTGCATCGGGTGACACCAACCCTAGTGATGCCACTGCCTGAAGATAAAGCTGGATGAAAGGTTTAGCACTGGGAAACACTTTTTAAAAGATAAATAGTGCATTTTATATACAGCTATATAGATCAGACCAAAATGAGGGGGAAAGAGGGGCAGAGGGACTTTGTTCCAAATCAGGGATAGTTGGGAACTATGTGCAATGCAAAAGGGTCATTGCAAATTCATCTCATAAACTCAGTTTTTTCATTTACCTGGAGTTCAGCATTATGTGTGCATGTGTGCCATTTTTTTCATTACATATTCAGCCTACGCTTCCTGTTCATTTGTGCTTTACTGTTCTTCTTTACTGCTACTTCTTATCCTAATGCTGCCCATACAGACAATGACTTCTCATGAACCTGACCATTCAATCAGATCATTTTAATCAATTGCATGTCAGAAATGATTGTTCCGATGCAACTCAGAACAGTAAATTTACTAGCACCAACCCAATTTCTTTCTATATCCAATATAACAATGTAAACAGAGAGGAGGATTAGACTAGCGTGTGCAAAATGGCACCCCGTCATTGCAATCATTTGTGCTTTTTTATGATTTACTGAACAGCATGCAGTTTAAAGCTCATTTAGAAACGGTTGCTATGGCTTCCTGCACAGCAGACCCTATTAACGGATGTTAATATTCAGAAAACTTTTGCTAGAAAAGCGATGCAGCCAAACACAACCCATGAAAAGCCGGCCTCTGTGTGAGTTACGTGCACTTCTTCATACATCCTGCTCAAAGTATATCTAGTCATTGGAATAAAAGAGTGAAAACCTTGTGAGACTCACTTCCCTTGTCTCCACTTTCCCTTTTTTTAAATTTAGGACAGCTTGTCTCTTAACTGTCACTGAGCATATGCACACATGACAGTTACTGACACAATGCATTGCTGGGCTTAATGTCAGATTTAAGTATTTCTGACAAGGCAGAAGTGGCATTGCGGTTCTACATACGAGGGGTCTCATGTGTCTCTATGTAGCATTCAAATCATTTGAATGTAGGAGGAAAATGTGAACATGAGGTACATTGATGGGCTGCTGGTTTCTCCATCATGAAAATTTGTCATTCTAGTCCAGAGGTCTCCAAACTATGGCCTGCGGGTCACATCCGGCCCCCTAGATAGCGTTAGTGGTGTGTCCTCAATGTGTACTGGTTGAGGATTAAGGTCAGCAGAGGCTGTCTATGGTAACCCCTGCTGATGTAATGGGGGCTCTGATGGGGACCTTGATGTAAGAAGGGGCTCTGATTGATGGCATCCCTGATGTAAGAGGGCATTTTTATGGGGAACCTGATCTATGGGAGGACTCTGATGGGGAACCTGATGTAAGGGGGGGGGGGGGGTGCTCTGACGTAAAACCTAATGTAAGGGAGGACTCTGATGGGGAATCTGATGGAAGGGGCATCTCTGATGAGGAACCTGATGTAAAGGGAGCATCTGATAGGAACCGTAATGTAAGGGGGCAACTCTGATGGGGACCTTGACGCAAGAGGGCACCTGAAGGGGAATCTGATATAAAGGGGGACTCTGATGGGGAACCTGATGTATGGGGGGACTCTGGCAGGGAGCCTGATGTAAGTGGCGCCCCTGATGGGGACACTGATATAAGAAGCAATTCTGATGGGGAACCTGATGCATGGGGGGACTCTGGCAGGGCACCTGATGTAAGTGGCACCCCTGATGGGAACACTGATGTAAAAGGTGACTCTGATGGGGATCCTGTTGTTAGAGGAGCCTCTGATGGGGTCCCTGATGTAAGGGGGGTCTCTAAAGGGGTCCCCGATGTAAAGGGGAACTTTGATGAGGAACCTGATGTAAGGGAAGACTCTGATGGGGACCCTGATGAAAGGGAGGGACTCTGATGGGGACTCTGATATCAGGGGTAAATTCTAATGGGGACCCTGATGTAAGGGAGGAACTGTGATGGGGACCTTGATGTGAAGGGGGCATTTGATGGGGACCCTGACATAAGGGGTGACCCTGATGTAAGAGGCAACTCTGATGGTGGCTCTGATGTAAGAGGCAACTCTGATGGTGGCTCAGAGGCAAGTTTGATGGGGACCCTGATCTAAAGGGCAACTCTGATAGGAATTCTGATTTAAAGGGCAACTCTGGTGGGGACCCTGATGTGGGGGGGGGCGACTCTGAAGGGGGCAGTGATATAAGGGGGGATAGGGATCCTGATGGGGATTTTTTCTGGCCTGCAAATATTTGTAAAATCTACAATGTGGCCCTCATACTAAAAATTGTGGAGACCTCGTTCTAGGCCAAGCTTACCAAAAGAGGTCTTTGAAAGGCGGCATGATACCAGAACCTACGTTGGTTACATTTGGGATACAAGTTCTGAATGTGGTTTTATTTTGTGAGTGATTTTGCTAATGTTTTCCAACTGTATATCTACAGTGCACTGCTGGCCTTCCTAATCTCCATGATTGCACAGGCTTATACAGAAAACAGATGCCCTTAGTGAGCTTCATAGCAGAAGGCTGCTACCTTTACTGTTGTCTGGGTCTGAGAAAAGCAAGAGATGAGATCACAGACTGTATTAAAAACCATTTGTGTTTCTGATTTTAAAATTAATCTGCCAGTCAAAAAATATGGGCGATCATTCTGATCACTTGGACTCCTTCACTACTTGAGAAGAGGCGAGAATAGGATCACCTTGTGTAAATCCATAAGTGATCAATCTCGTGAACTTGGTGGAAAGCTTCTGACTTTAACCACTTCAGCCCCGGAAGGATTTCCCCCTTTAGGACCAGAGCACTTTTTGCAAATCGGAGATGCGTTGCTTTAACTGACAATTGCGCGGTCGTGCGACGTTGTACCCAAACAAAATTTGCGTCCTTTTTTTCCCACAAATAGAGCTTTCTTTTGGTGGTATTTGATCACCGCTGCGTCATTTCTGATCGCCGCTATAAACAAAAGAAGAACGACAATTTTGCAAAAAAAACGCACATTTCTTACTTTTTGCTAAAATACAAATCCAAAAAAAAAATATAAAAAAAACATTTTTTTCAACGGTTTTGGCCGATTTATATTCTTCCTCATATTTGTGATAAAAAAAAAATCGCAATCGGCGTTTATTGATTGGTTTGCGCAAAAAGTGGCCGTGTTTACGGATGATGAGAATTAATTTCTGGGGTTTTTATTTTTTTTACATTTTTTATTAGTAATGGCGGCAATCTGCGATTTTTAGCGGTACTGCGATATTGTGGCGGACATGTCGGACCATTTTGACACTTTTTTGGGACCATTGGCATTTATACAGCGATCAGTGCTATGAAAATGCATTGATTACCGTGTAAATGCCATTGGCAGTGAAGGGGTTAACCTGGGGGGGGGGGCGCTGTAAGGGTTAACTGTGTTCCCTGGGCGTGTTCTAACTGTGACAGTGTTTGACTGGCAGGGGAAGGGGAGTGATCACAGCTTCCATTTACAGGAAGGCTGTGATCACAGCCCTTCCCCCTCACACAGAACGGAGATCCGTGTTTACTTACATGGACCTCCGTTCTTTCACTGCGGGGGGGGCATGGCGGGTAGCCGGCGGAGATCGAGTCCGCCGCACCCGCTCCTTGGCCCCCCCCAACACAGTGAGCGCGCGAGCGCACCTCCGGTGGCATGCGTGCGCTCACAGTACATGATATCGCAGCCGCCGTCGTATGACGGCGGTTTGCGACATCGAGCCACCTTGTCACCGTCAACCTGCGGTTGGCGGTCGGCAAGTGGTTAAAGAGTAGCTCCACTTTTGCTGAGAAAAAACCCTCCCCCTCTGGGTGATCTCTGTAGATTGCAGGGATTGTATCAAACTTTGTTGCAGATTCCGACCTTTTGTTATTCTGAAGAAATAGCTGTTTGTTTCTCTGTGTCCAAAGTGAATGTGGCTCAAGGAAAGAAGGGTGACCCCTGAAAGCCGCACATCTAGGGTGTCCTACTGGAATAAATGGAGTGGCAGCCTCAGCCTGAACTCCAACCAGGCCACGCCCCAACGCATTTCGCTCTGCTCCCCCTGAGCTTAGTCATGGTGATGCAGAGTGAATGTAAATGGGAGTAACTTTATAATTATGAATCAGCTGCTGCACTTGCAGGGCTCTAATGAGGAAAGTGACAGGGTCTGCATCGCTTTAGAGGTGATTTCCCTTTGGGAATATCTCACCAAAAATTAAATTTTTGTTGCAGGGGATGCCTGAAATCTGACTTATATCTTAATGTAGACTTCAGGGAAAATCAGTCAGCCAATCACACAAGCAGGAAATGACATATCTGGGCGGGTGCTCTGTACACCATCTGTGCCTCCAGGTGGCCATATTGCATTTTACAGAAAACTACAGTAGCTGCAGATTTAAAAGGAAAGGTCATTTTTAATAACATTCAATCACAATATGACTTGTGTCGTAATTATTTATTTTTTTTATTTTCTATTTTTTTCCCCCCACAAAGGTGGAGTTACCCTTTAAGCTGCAGAAGCCTGTCCAAATCAATGACAGCAGCTGTTCAGAAATAACTGTGCAGGTTGTGGTTTCAGTTTGTCTCCAGGGCTGCTCTTCTGCCCCGCGGATGCGCGCCACTGGCGGCCCGCTGCGATTATACACGGCGGGAGCCAATCAGCGGGTACAAGGCAGATTGCTGTTCTGTCAGTACAGAAGGCATGGATCCTGTATTCCTGCAAAGCAGGTCTATGCCTTCCCCCTAGTAAAAGCTCCTCCTCCACAGTGCACAAACACTGGCTAGGCAGACATTTAACCCTTTGATCGCCCCTGATGTTAACCCCTTCCCAGCCATATTTTTTAGCACTGATCACTGTATTAGTGTCACTGGTCCCCCAAAAAAGTGTCCAATTTGTCTGCCGCAATGTCGCAGTCCCGCTATAAGTTGCTGATTGCCATCATTACTAGTAAAAATATGTAAATAATAAATAAAATAAATAAAATTCCAGAAATCTATCCCATAGTTTGTAGACGCTATAATTTTGCGCAAACGAATCAATATACGCTTATTGGGATTTTTTTTATTTTTTTACCAAAAACATGTAGCAGAATACATATCGGCCTAAACAGATGAAGAAGTTAGATTTTTTTTATTTTTTAATTGGATATGTTGTATAGCAGAAAGTAAAAAAATATTGTTAGCTTTTTTTCAAAATTGTTTATTGCGCAAACAATAAAAACTGCAGAGGTGATCAAACACCACTAAAAGAAAGGTCTATTTGTGGGGGGAAAAAAAGGACATAAATTGTACAGCGCCGCACGACCGCACAATTGTCAGTTAAAGTAACACAGTGTTTTTTGTTTTTTTTAAGGTTTAAAACTCTCGCTAGTTCGGGAGATACCAAAAGCCATATTTGATAAAGTGATATAATAGATAATGTTTGCTTGTATCATAAATGTTGGCATTATTAAGTCAAATGTGTCACATTTCTTGTGCTACTGTATGATTGCTGTATTGTACACTGCAAAATACTAATAAGCCAAAGTTTAAAAAAAAAAAAAAAGTGACGCAGTGCCATATCGCAAAAAATGGCCTGGTCACTAAGGGGGGGGGGTAAATCTTCCTGGTGTGAAGTGGTTAAGGTTTCATACAGTGCACAGAGTGTAATACCTCTTTGTACGGCTGCCCATAGAGAGATGAATAGACAAAGACGGCTGTACAGGATTGTATGCTGGGGTTTGTGTAAAGCACCCACACTATAAGGTGTGCTCCAAAATCATATAGAGTGCGTTCAGAGCGTACGTCATTGTGCGATTCACGCAAACCCCTGGGGCACAGCTACATACAGCCCCCTCTTACTATTCACCTCAATGGGTGGCTGTATGCGGCAGCAGGGAACCCGAGGAAGGCATTATGTAAGCTCTGCATGCTGTACTGCCACTGTACATGAAGCCTAAAATCATGAAATGATCCAAAAAAATTTAAGTACCTGCATGTGACTTGGTATCGGCCTCCTGGCCGTACACCACCCAGATCAGCGCATTCCTGCAGCAAGTACAGTCCAGAGTTTGCTCAGCTTGTAGGAATCAATGACAGGCTGATAGGTTCCTCAGCTGTAATCACACATGGAGCGATCACCTGTGGTGAGGGACAGAAGAGCAGCCCTGGGAGCAAACTGAGACCACAACCTGCACAGTTATATCCCTTTCACACTGAGGTGGTTTTCAGGCATTTTAGCACTAGAAATAGTGCCTCTAAAGCGCTTGAAAACTGCCTCCCATTCATTGCAATGGGTACTTTTTTTGGGGCGGTGCGCTTGTGGGACGTTCGGAGCAGTCCTGCAAGCAGCATCTTTGGGGCGGTTTTGGAGCGCTGTATACACCGCTCACAAACCACCTAGAGTAGAGTTGCCACCTCATCCCTTTAACCCCTTCCTTACCGGGCACTTAAACCCCCCTCCTGCCCAGACCAATTTTTGGCTTTCAGCGCTGTCGCATTTTGAATGACAATTGCGCGGTCGTGCGACGTTGTACCCAAATAAAATTTGCGTCCTTTTTTTCCCACAAATAGAGCTTTCTTTTGGTGGTATTTGATCACCCCTGCGTCATTTCTGATCGCCGCTATAAACAAAAAATGAGCGACAATTTTGCAAAAAAGAACAATATTTTTTAATTTTTGCTAAAGTACAAATCCATTAAAAAAAAATTATTCATCAGTTTTGGCCGATATATATTCTTCTACATATTTTTGGTAAAAAAAAAAATCACAATCGGCAATTATTGATTGGTTTGCGCAAAAGTTATCGCATCTACAAACTGGGAATTGATTTATGGCGTTTTTATTATTATTTTTTTTTACTAGTAATGGCGGCGATCTGCGATTTTTATCGGGACTGCAATATTGCAGCAGACATGTCGGACATTTTTTACACATTTTTGGGACCAATGACATTTATACAGCGATCAGAAATTTAAATGTCCACTGATTACTGTGTAAATGTCATTGGCAGTGAAGGGGTTAACCTGCAGGGGGCAGTGAAGGGGTTAAATATGTTCCCTGGGTGTGTTCTAACTGTGGGGGGGGGCAGGGCTGGCCGGGACATAACAGATCTAACTGATCCCAGTGACAGGGATCAGTAGATCTGCTTGTCCCCTGTCACAGAACGGGGAACCGCCGTGTTTACAACAGCGGTTCCCCGTTCTGAGGCTCCTGAAGGAGATCGGCGGGTCCGGGCGGACATCGAGTCCGCCCAAGCCACGCGCCGCTGCTGCCACTAGGGGGCGCGCGAGGAGCGTGCACAAGGGACGACGTCCATGGACGTCGTCCCGGCATTCCAGATCCGTGCTGGAGCCGTACTATGGCAATAGCGCGGATCTGGAGTGGTTAAAACCGAACACATATGAATCACACAGGTTCTGTGGCTGATTAAGGTGGTAATTAAACTCACTTGGTGACTTATCTGCATTTAATTAGCCCCAGAACCTGTGTAATTCATGTGTGTCCAGGTTTAAAGGGATGAGGTGGCAACCCTAACCTAGGGTTGCCACCTCAACCCTTTAAAACCGAACACATATGAATTACACAGGTTGTTCTGAGGCTAATTAAATGCAGATGAGGCACCAAGTGAGTTTAATTACCACCTTAATCAGCCACAGAACAACCTGTGTAATTAATATGTGTTCGGTTTTAAAGGGATGAGGTGGCAACCCTAAAACCGCCCCTGCCCATTGGAAAAGCCCATCCTGAAGAGCTCTTTGGAAAAGCTGAAACACGGGAGTTTTTAACCCTTTTTTGGGGTTAAAAGCGCCCCGCTAGCGCCCAAAAAGCGGCGCTTTACCGCAAACGGACCGGCGGCTCAGTGTGAAAGGGGTCCTACTTATAAACAGCTGCTGTCATTGATTTGTACAGGCTTCTGCAGCTTAAAGTGGTTGTTGTCAACCCTGGACAACCACTTTAACCTACAGAAAAGCCTATAATAATGCTGGCCATACACTAGACCAAAAGACAGACGAACAAGTTTTCGAAAAACGTACACACGGTCGTGAGAGCAAACGATTTTGCCATCATGTAATCACCTAAATTTGATCGATAAATCATTCTACTGACACAAATGAATCAGTTTTTCGTTCGTTTTGTCACATAAGCACAGTGCAAACTGTACGGGTGAGAAACACATTAACCTTTCAATTTATCGTCCGTTCGGCCGAAGTTTTCCAAACCTTTCCTTCTATTTATCGGCTCAAAAACGGCACAACCAATTTTCGCTGTGTGCCCATTAACTTGACGATAAACAAACAAACTATCCAAATAACAGATTTTCAAACTATTTTTCGTCTAGTGTATGGCCTGTAGGTTCCCTGCATATCTCCCAAACCTGCACGGTTTAGGAGATATAAACTGTACTCGCATGTGCCCACGTCATTGGGCACATGCGCAGCGAAGAAATGGCCTCCATGCCCTTTCTTCACTGAGATCGTGCCGCGATTGGCAGCACGAGTGATTGTCAGGAGATTTACCCCCACCCCTTCCTGACCAGACCATATTTTGCAATACAGCACTGCATCGCTTTAACTGACAATTGCACGGTCGTGTGACGTTGAACCCAAACAAAATTGATGTCCTTTTTTTTTCCCACAAATAGAGCTTTATTTTGGTGGTATTTGATCCCCTCTATAGTTTTTATTTTTTGTGCTATAAACAAAAAAAAAGAGTGACAATTTTGAAAATAAAAAACAATATTTTTTACTTTTTGCTATGATAAATATAAAAAAAAATGTAAAAAAATGAATTTCTTCCTCAGTTTAGGCCGATATTTATTCTTCTACATATTTTTGGCAAAAAAAACCCCAATAAGTGAATATTGATTGCCTTGTGCAAAAGTTATCGCGCCTACAAAATAGGGAAAAGATTTATGGCATTTTATTATTATTTTTTATTATTATTTTTTTTTCTACTAGTAATGGTGGTGACTGCGACATTGCGGCGTACAGATTGGACACTTTTGACACTTCTTCGGGACCACTGACATTTATACAGCGATCAGAGCTATAAAAATGCACTGATTACTGTATAAATGACACTGGCAGAGAAGGGCTTAACACTAGGGTAAAAGGGTTAAATGTTATCTAGGGAGGTTTACAAGGTTTCCCTGCTTTATAACTGTTGGGGGGGGGGGAGGTGGACTGATAGGGAGGAGGAGAGAGATCGCTGTTCCTAATCACAAGGAACAGCCGATCACTCTGAACTTTGTTTACACTGGCAGATCCCCGTCCTGCCTCTCTCTGGAGCGATCGCGGGTGGCCTGCAGACATCGAGTCCACCCCACCCGCTGATTGGCTCCCCCGCTAGCGAATGCCTCTTTTTTTTTAGGGTAACAAACACTTTAACTACAACCAAAAGAATGCTCTGTCTCAAAACAATTATAAAAAATGTAATTTGTGTACAGTGTTGCCTGCCTGAGTAATTGTCATTCAAAAGTTTCAGAAATCTGAAAATTGGCCTGGGCAGGAAGGGGGTGAAAGTGTTTCCAGTATGGAAGTGGTTAGAAAAGGTGAAAAACGTATTTTATTTAAAAAAAGATTTTCCAATTGTTTATAACACACGGTGGTTTAGCGAACTAAATGTCATCTAGTTAGGGTTTAGCTCTTCTGATTCTAGAAGGCCTACAGTCAAACTGCCCCAAGTAAAAATGTCCCCGAACACGCAAGCATTACAGAAGAAATTCCTTCTATGCAAAATGCGTAAATATAAGGGAAACTCAATTTTTCCACGGGGTCCGCAGAATTTTTATTTAGCAATGCAGAGTCGCTTTTCAAAGGCCTCTCCTGGAATTAGCAGCATTTCATCTTCCTGTGCTCTGATCTCGGTCGGCTGCGGATTTCTGCTTAAGGTGATAGCGCAGACGGTCTGAACGCAGGAAGAAAGGAATGTCTTTTCACCTTTGCCTTTCCCCGGCACACTGCCACGGATTCCAGACAAATACGCTTAACCCGTTCGGAGCTCGGGAGGACATCGCAAAACCAACGCCGGTACGCCTATGCCTGAGCGGTGGACGGCGGTTCCAGGCACTTGATGCATTGATCCCGCGTGTGATTGAGTCAAATCTGTATATTTTTATTGCATGACAAAATGACGGCCGCCGTCTCTTTGTCTTGATCAGACATTAATTTCTTTAGCAGGTCATTGCTGAGATGAGGTCACGGGCCAAGCGGCCCACCTTTTGCTTTGCCGATACGCCGGGCCCCCTTTCTTTCTACCCGCTAATTAGAAATGCAATCTCACGAGGAGTGAGTCTGCCTGCCAATGTCCCTCACTCAAAATGATTTATTAGCAATTTGTACAAATGGAGAAAATGAAAATTCTGCTTTCGCTGCCATTTCGGCAATGAGGTGATTGAAAGACAACGAGGTCTGGGTGAATATGTAGATTTTTTTGTCCCCGGTGTGCGCACTTGAAGCCGCGCTTTGCCGAGATGCATATTCCTCTGTTACTTGATGAGTTCACGGATGAGATGGTGATGTCAGTGATATTAGCGAGTAATCCCAGGAATTAAATCCAAAATGAACTTTGGGGCTAACCTAGCCTTTAAAATAAAATGTAAACCTTTCATCAAGGAGAACTTTGGTCAAGATATAAAAATCCCTAATATCAGGCTGTGCGCCATGACTGCTTCCTTGTCTGGATGAGAACTGTAAAAGTACCTGCAGTGAATGTGACAACGCACATCCCAACAGCTGGCATCAAGATTCTAAGCCTGCATTCACATAGGGGCGACCCGACTTCTGTGCGACTTCGCTAGGCGACTTCAGCGCGACTTCCAGCGCGACTTAAAGGTCCTCAGGCGACTTTACAAAACGACTTTTGCCAGGCGACTTTGCCTTGACCAATCAGAGAAGGGAGGGGGCTGCCTAAAAATAAATTCTATTCTTTTTAACTGTAAAGTCGCTTCCATATAGATGGGGATCCGACTTGGAGGCAACTTCTATTGAATCCTATGGGCACAAGTCGGATAGAAGTCGCCTAGAAGTAGTACAGGAACCTTTTCAGAAGTCGCTTTGAAGTCGGAGCGACTTCAGTCGTGTATATTAAGACGGCTCCCATTCATTTCAATGGGATTTCAAATGTCAAGCGACTTGGGGCGACTTTAGGCAACTCAAGTCGGATTGCAAGTCGCCCCTGTGTGAACGGGCACTTATCAGAGAAAGGGGGTAATTATCACTGGGCAAGGGTAGGTGGAAAGGCTCTCCTCAGTGAGGACCTGCCACTTAATTGCACTGACATCTCCAGATGTACACTCACCGGCCACTTTATTAGGTACACCTTGCTAGTAGTGGGTTGGACCCCCTTTTGCCTTCAGAACTGACGTCATTCTTCATGGCATAAATTCATCAAGGTGTCAGAAATGTTCCTCAGAGATTTTGGTCCATAGTGAGATGATGGCATCAAGCAGTTGCTGCAGATTTGTCAGCTGCACCTCCATGGTGCAAATCTCTCCTCCACATCCCAAAGGTGCTCTATGTGTGGAGGCCATTGGAGTACAGTGATCTCATTGTCCAGTGGTGAGATGATTGGAGCTTTGGGACATGGTGCATTATCCTGCTGGAAGGAGCCATCAGAAGATGGGGACACTGTAGTCATAAAGGGATGGACATGGTCAGCAACAATACTCAGGTAGGCCGTGGCATTTAAACCATGCTCAGTTGGTACTAATAGGTCCAAAGCGTGCCAAGAAAATATCCCCCACACCATTACACCACCTCCACCAGCCTGAACCAGAGATACAAGGCAGGATGGATCCATGCTTTCATGTTGTTTATGCCAAATTCTGACCCCACCAGCTGAAATCCCGACTCATCAGACCAGGCAACATTTTTCCAATCTTCTATTGTCCAATTTTGGTGATCCTGTGCCAATTGTAGCCTCAGTTTCCTGTTCTTAGCTGACAGGAGTAGTACCTGGTGCTGCTGTCGCCCATCTGTTTCAAGGTTCAATGTGTTGTGCATTCAGAGATGGTATTCTGCATACCTTGGGAGTAACGAGTGGTTATTTGAGTTACTGTTGCCTTTCTATCCTCTGGAACCAGCCTGCCCATTCTCCTCTGACCCTTGACATCAACAAGGCATTTCCCTCCACACAACTGCCGCTCACTGGATATTTTCTATTTTTCCCACCATTCTCTGTAAACCTGAGAGATGGTTGTGCGTGAAAATCCCAGTAGATCAGCAGTTACTCAGACCAGCCCGTCTGGCACCAACAACCAAAGTCACTTAAATCCCCTTTCTTCCCCATTCTGATGCTTGATTTGAATTTCAGCAAGTTGTTTTCACCATGCCTAGATGCCTAAATGCATTGAGTTGCTGCCGTGTGATTGGCTGATTAGCAATTTGTGAACAGGTGTACCTAATAAAGTGGCTGATGAGTGTATAATTCAGCTGCCTTCAGCTGACCATGTTCATCCCTGATGAGTCTTGATCTCAGCTGCGACATTCAGATGGTGGGGTCAGAATTTGGCGTAAACAACATGAAAGCATGGATCCATCCTGCTTTGTATCACCGGTTCAGGCTGATGGCGGTGGTGTAATGGCGTGGGGGATATTTTCTTCGCACACTTTGGGTCCATTAATACCAACTGAGGCATTGTTTAAATGCCACGTCCTACCTGAGTATTGTTGCTGACCATGTCCACCCCTTTATGACTACAGTGTCCCCGTCTTCTGATGGCTCCTTCCAGCAGGATAATGCACCATGTCACAAAGCTCCAATCATCTCACCACTGGACAATGAGGTCCCTGCACTCCAATGGCCTCCACACTCCCCACATCTCATCCAATAGAGCACCTTTGGGATGTGGAGGAACGGGAGATTGGTATCATGGATCTGCAGCCGACAAATCTGCAGCAACTGTGTGATGCTATCATTGTCACTATGGAGCAAAATCTCTGAGGAACATTTCTGACACCTTGTTGAATCGAATCCATGAAAAATGAAGGCAAAAGGGGGTCCAACCCGGTACTAGCAAGGTGTACCTAATAAAGTGGCCAGCGAGTGTACATATATATTAGACATTTGCAGTTTGTTTCCTTCCGAATAAATATTTAGACACACTTTGTGTTATTCTGAGATTTGGATATATCCGAATACCCAAATTACTGTATAAACAAAGTTTACCGAATGCTCCATATAACGAAACAAAATTTGTCCCTAATTTCTGAAATTCAAAATTTACACCGATTCAAATTCGAACTGTAAACATATTTCTGCAATCAAAGACTGTGTGTGCTATTAAAGTACCATTTCAAAATAATGCTGATTTAATTAAGCCAAAGCGATCTAAAAGAGTCGTAATGAAAATGCACTTTTTAAATGTAAACATTTCTGCTGCCGCATTTGAATCGGTAAATTTAAAGTAAATTCGATAAAATAGGTAAAAGGAATTCCAAATACGAGATGAACGAATCAACCGAAATTAACGAAACTAAATAACTAGATTAACAAATCTTAATGAAACTAAACTAAACAAATTTTTTCATCAAGCACATGTCTAATATATATATACAGTCAGGCCCATAAATATTGGGACATCGACACAATTCTAATCTTTTTGGCTCTATAGACCACCACAATGGATTTGAAATGAAACAAACAAGATTTGCAATAACTGCAGACTTTCAGCTTTAATTTGCGGGTATTTACATCCAAATCAGGTGACCGGTGTAGGAATTACAACAGTTTGTATATGTGCCTCCCACTTTTTAAGGGACCAAAAGTAATGGGACAATTGGCTGCTCAGCTGTTCCATGGCCAGGTGTGTGTTATTCCCTCATTATCCCATAGAGAGAGAGATAGCAAAAACATTAGGTGTGGCCAAATCAACTGTTTGGAACATCCTTAAAAAGAAAGAACGCACCGGTGAGCTCAGCAACACCAAAAGACCCGGAAGACCACAGAGAACAACTGTGGTGGATGACCAAAGAGTTCTTTCCCTGGTGAAGAAAACACACTTCACAACAGTTGGCCAGATCAAGAACACTCTCCAGGTGGTAGGTGTATGTGTGTCAAAGTCAACAATCAAGAGAAGACTTCACCAGAGAATACAGAGTGTTCACCACAAGATGTAAACCATTGGTGAGCCTCAAAACCAGGAAGGTCAGATTAGAGTTTGCCAAACAACATCTAAAAAAGCCTTCACAGTTCTGGAACAACATCCTATGGACAGATGAGACCAAGATCAACTTGTACCAGAGTGATGGGAAGAGAAGAGTATGGAGAAGGAAAGGAACTGCTCATGATCCAAAGCATACCAGCTTATCAGTAAAGCATGGTGGTGGTAATGTCATGGCGTGGGCATGTATGGCTGCCAATGAACTGGTTCTCTTGTATTTATTGATGATGTGACTGCTGACAAAAGCAGCAGGATGAATTCTGAAGTGTTTGGGGCAATATTATCGGCTCATATTCAGCCAAATGCTTCAGAACTCATTGGACGGCGCTTCACAGTGCAGATGGACAATGACCCGAAGGATACTGCGAAAGCAATCAAAGATTTTTTTAAGGGAAAGAAGTGGAATGTTATGCAATGGCCAAGTCAATCACCTGACCTGAATCCGATTGAGCATGCATTTCACTTGCTGCAGACAAAACTGAAGGGAAAATGCCCAAAGAACAAGCAGGAACTGAAGACAGTTGCAGTAGAGGCCTGGCAGAGCATCACCAGGGATGAAACCCAGCGTCTGGTGATGTCTATGCATTCCAGACTTCAGGTTGCAATTGACTGCAAAGGATTTGCAACCAAGTTTTAAAACGTGAAAGTTTGATATATGATTGTTAATCTGTCCCATTACTTTTGGTCCCTTAAAAAGTGGGAGACACAAATACAAGCTTGTAATTCCTACACCGTTCACCTGATTTGGATGTAAATACCCTCAAATTAAAGCCGAAAGTCTGCAGTTAAAGCACATCTTGTTTGTTTCATTTCAAATCCATTGTGGTGGTGTACAGAGCCAAAAAGATTAGAATTGTGTCGGTGTCCCAATATTTATGGACCTGACTGTGTATATATATATATATCAGTTTGGATCCCAAATGGGAAACTTCAAGGAGTTTGCACAGAGGCATAGCTTGAAGCTTGTGGGCCCTGCTGCAAAAGTTGACCTAGGGCCCCCCCCCCGCTACTTCCACTGCATGCAAAAGATATTCCAAGTGGCTAAAGAGTTATTTCAGAGCTTTATTTACATATTGAGAGGGTAATTCAAAACATTTTGGAAAAGGGTGCTTACCCCAAACACATCACTCAGAAAAAAATATATTTCTAAAAAATTCCTTGTGCACATGTATAATCAATTGGTAAAAATGTAAGGCAGCATGGGCCCCCCTTTAGCATGGGAGGGGTCTCAATTGTGACCCATAAGACCCTTATTGCTACGCCCTTGAATTTGCATGTTCTCTCTCCGCGCGTGGGGGTTTCCTCCCATGTTCCAAAGACTTCCTGGTAGGATAATTGTCTTCTGTCTAAAATGGCCCCAGAATATGTGCGTATACATGTGAGATATGGACCATTAGATTGTAAGCTCCTTGGGGCAGGCACTGCTGTGAATGTACAGTATGTAGAGCTCTGTGTAAATTGTCAGAACTATATAAATTCCTTTAATAAAATGAAAGCGGGGAGGGAGGGGTCCACCCTAGAGTTGCGTTTCAAGGTTCTTCTTGTTTGTGGCCTTGCATATTTTTTTGTGATATCTTAAAAAGCAACAATGTTTCAAAAAAAAAAAAAATCTAGAAGAAGCAGTGACCTCCATGTTATTATTATGAGAAATTTCAACAGTTCAGCCAACAATTGCAAGAATTTGTAGTATTTCAATAAATGGTATATATAAATATATATATATATGGATATAAATTGTATATACACCCACGCACGCTGTATGAATAATCTCCATTGTAGAGCACAATCCGATTCCACAAGAAGAGTTTTTATCTCTCACAGATGGTTCAAATATAATGTTTTCTTATGGGAGCTGAACGTTTGATCTTTTACCATCCAGGGCCTTGTTATTCCTCATTAACAAATAATTAGCAGTTTATGACTTTACTAATCTCTCTAGAGATATGCAAAACATCAAACTGTTTAAACTACACCTGACGGATGGCATACACACGGAACAGTCTGGAATAACTGATGCAACAAAGTGTCATTTAATTGGCCGTATGCCAATCCCAGGACTAATACAGACATAAGAGGGTGCGCGCCAGGCTGGTGGCTCATTCCTCGGTCGTATCGTTTCACGCGAAGATCATTACACTGAATGTCTAAAATTACTGGAAAAAAAAAAAAAAACGACACATTTACAAATGTGATGATGGCATATTATACCACAACCATGCTTCCGGGTCCAAGAAATTTATTATCGCAATTACATGCATAAGTGTAATGTGCGCAATGGTTAGATCATTTATGAAGAAAAAAAAAAATAGACATGGGAAATATTTGTTCGTATGACAGAAAACATGCAAAAAGTGTCAGCTCCACAGATCAGTTTTCTAGGATCTCTAGTCTGGTGCGTAGGCCATGTTACTAACGCTGGCCATACATTATACAATTTTCATTGTTCAATTTCCTTTAGATTTATCTTCAACTATATGGTGCATGGGCCTCCCTGATTGCATGCAATTTGGAAGTGTTTAGGTTTGACCAACTCACTAATGATCTAGTAACTGCTAAAACCAATGGCCAATACTCCATACTAATACTACTCAAACTCTCTGCAGCCTTTGATACAGTTGACCATCTCCTCCTCCTCAAATAACTCCACTCTCTTGGCCTTCAAGACTCTGCCCTCTCCTGGTTCTCCTCCTACCTATCACAGCTCTCCTTCATTGTTACCTATAACTCTGTTTCCTCATCTCCACCTCCTCTTTCTGTAGGGGTACCTCGAGGTCCTGTCCTCTGACCCCTCCTCTTCTCCATTTACACCTCCTCCCATGGCTTCCAGTACCATCCAGTGGTGGCCCATCCATAAGGGATGCAGGGGCGCTGCCCCCCATTAAATTGTGCATTGTCCCCTAATCTACATGTAGGGCGCCGGACACATGGATTTCAATGTTTTTTGTTTTTTTTTAAGTACATGATTAGAGTCTGAGGCTCTAATTGGCTTCAAAAAAGGTGGGCTCGGGGCGCCGAGCACTGTGCCCCAAGCCCACCCAGTTGTGTGACGATAACAAATTAATATTAACTATTGTCTTCCTGATTCTCTTCCTGGCCAATCAGGGAGTGGGTCTCATTGTTGTGACTGGATGTCATATGACATCCTTCGCAACATGCCGCTCATGCATTCCCCCGGGAGGTACACAGAGCGGCGATCGGTGGTGGGGTGTGTCGCACAGACAAACCGCATCTTCGATCACAGTAAAGAGCCTATGATGTAGGCTCTTTACCATGTGATCAGCTGTGTCCAATCACAGCTGATCACAGTGCATATAGGAAGTGACGGTCATCGGCTTTCCTCTATTTATGCTGACATCGCGTGAGTAGAGGAGAGCCGATAAGCGGCTTTCCAGACAGGGGGGAGTCTGGTGGCACAGTGGTGTAGTGGATAGCACTTTCGCCTGGCAGCAAAAGGGTCGCTGGTTCGAATCCCAACCACGAAACTACCTGCCTGAAGTTTACATTCTTCCTGTGCCTGGGTGAGTTTCCTCCGGGTACTCCGGTTTCCACCCACACTTCAAAGACATGCTGGTAGGTTAATTAGATCCTGTCTAAATTGGCCCTAGTATATGTATGAATGTGAGTTAGGGACCTTGCAAGCTCCATGAGGTTAGGGACTGATGTGAATGTACAATATAGATGTAAAGCGCTGCATAAATTGACAGCGCTATATAAGTACCTGAAATAAATAGAAAATAAAATAATCAGTGCAATGATTATCAGTGCAGCCCCATCAGTGATGCATTCCACAGTGCCGCCTATCAGTGTCGTTTATCAGGGCCCATTAGTGCCGCCTATCAGTGCCCATTGGTGCATATAAGTGCCACCTATCAGTGCTGCCTCACCAGTGCCCGTCAGTGCAGCCTATCAGTGAAGAAGAAAAATTACTTATTTACAAAATTTTATAACAGAGACGAAAAAAAAACTTTTTTTTTTTCAAAATGTTCGGTCTTTTTTCGTTTAGCAAAAAATAAAAAAACCCAGTGGTGATTAAATACCACCACAAAAAAGCTCTATCTGGATCAAAAAAATGATAAAAATTTAGTTTGCGTACAGTGTTGCATAACCGCGCAATTGTCATTCAAATTGTGACAGCGCTGAAAGCTGAAAATTGGCCTGGGCTGGAAGTGGGTGAAAGTGTCCGGTATTGAAGTGGTTAAACAATGCCATCTTAGGTGGCAGCTTTGTGGTCAACACATTAACCTTCTCCCGCCCGCGCCATAGCCGAATGACGGCTACAGCGCGGCTCTAAAATGCCGGGAGGACGTCAATAGACGTCCTCCCATTTGGCTTGTGCTGGGCGCGCTCCCGCGGGCGCGAGCGGCACGTGCACGCGCCGCTTGCGCCCGCGGGAGCGTGCTCGCGGGTCGGGCGGACCCGATGTCCGCCGGAGACCCGCGATCTCCTTTCAGAGAGGAGGAACGGGGAACCGCCGAAGTAAACACGGCGGTTCCCCGTTCTGTGAATGGGACATAGCAGATCTACTGATCCCTGTCACTGGGATCAGTTAGATCTGTTATGTCCCGACCAGCCCTGCCCCCCCACAGTTAGAACACACCCAGGGAACATAGTTAACCCCTTCACTGCCCCCTGCTGGTTAACCCCTTCACTGCCAATGACATTTATACAGTAATCAGTGGACATTTAAATTTCTGATCGCTGTATAAATGTCATTGGTCCCAAAAATGTGTCAAAAACGTACGACATGTCCGCCCCGATATCGCAGTCCCGATAAAAATCGCAGATCGCCGCCATTACCAGTAAA
>BLSH010374737.1:533924-555793 GCA_018402905.1 Glandirana rugosa
CCCCGTCGTAGAGTTTCATATAGGGTTGGACCAACTCTTTGGGAGACGTAACTTGACCTAACGGGCGCTTAGCGAACCCTTCACCTCGCCTTGGTCTGTATGGGGGATGTCTCCATTATAAACTCCGTCCACGGACGTGTCTCTGAACTCGTAGTCGTCCTTGTCGGACGTTGTGTCCAATACGGCCTTGTCGGTGGCATCCTCCTTGGTCCACTAGCCACGTAAAGTCCTCGCAGACATTAATCACAACTCGCTTGGGCCTGACATTGCAAGCCCAGGCATGGCTTGAAATCCCACAGGCACCGTGCCTGGGCCTGGGCCTGTAAAGTTTTTACGAACCCGAACGATTTTTGAAATGTCCGGGTCCGGGTCCGTGCCACGGACACCCTAAAGTTCGGTACGGACCCGAACGTTACAGTCCGGGTTCGCTCAACACTAATTACAGACGCTCCTGAAATGCACCGATCACCTGGTTCCTCCTACGGTGGCTGTTCCGGCATAACCTGTGTTGCAGGCTGTTCCTGCTGATGCTCAAGTCTCTGTGCAGGCACCTGCCTCAAATATTACCTCTGTAGGGGGTATGTCTGGTTCCGCTCCACTTCCCAAGCGATTCGCGGGCAATCCAGTTCAATGCAGAGGGTTTCTCAACCAGGTTGGGATATACTTTGAGATGCTGCCCCAGGCGGTTCCCACCGACAAAAGCAAAGTATGCTTTGTGATTTCTTTGCTTTCCGACAGAGCCTTGGCCTGGGCAAACCCTCTGAGATGCAAAAACCCATTGTCCAGAGTTAGTGACCTCCTTTAAAAGGATATTTGCATTCCCGCAAATTCCACTACTGCTGCCAAAAGCCTCATGTCCATCAAGCAGGGTACAAGAACTGTTGCCAACTACGCCATTGAATTCCGTACTCTGGCAGCAGAGGTTGCTTGGAACAATGAGGCACTCGTGGCAGATTTTTCTCATGGTCCCTCAGATAACATCAAAGATGAGATAGCAGCCAGAGACATACCCACTGAGCAGGAGAAGTTGATCAGGTTTGCCATTCTCATTGACTCCAGACTCTGAGAGAGACCTTCCTTTAAGGAGCACTCGCGGAAGCTTCCTGTATGTTTGTCTCTGAGCTTTCTAGCCCCACCTGTGCCTCCCTCACCTCCCATATCTCCTGGTTCTGAGCCTGCCAGTGAGGTAGAACCCATGCAGTTGGGCTTCACGCATCTCTCTGTGGATGAGAGAATCTTTAGGAGGAGGGAGAGATTGTGCCTTTATTGTGGCCAAGCAGGTCACTTTTTGAAGTCTTTTCCTACCAGTCCGGTGGCACGCTTGCACCTGAGGTCCTGTAGGGGACAGACTATGGGTGACGTTGTTACGTTCCCAGTCATCCGTAAGGATAAGCCTCTGGTTCCGATTACCGTCCATGAGATACAGGCTCTAATCGACTCTGGGGCTGCAGGCCTGTTCATAGATAGTGCCTTTATGTCTAAGCACTCAATTCCACTGCAGCTTCGGGCCACTCCACTTGTCATTGAGGCTATTGATGGAAGACCTTTACAGCCCGTCCAAGTGACTCTTGAGACTGCTCCGTTGACCATGGCCGTAGGGGCTCTTCACCATGAGATAATACAATTCCAAGTCATTTCCTCTCCTCATTTTCTGGTGGTTATTGGTTATCCTTGGTTACAGATGCACAACCCCTCTTTTGATTGGCTTCGTGCTGAAGTTCTTTCCTGGTCGCCACAATGCAGTAAGGCATGTTTTCACAAAGTGACTAAAATCTTGTGTACCTCTTCACTCTCCTCCCTGCTGGAGGAGTACTGCAAATTTAGTGAAGTCTTTGATAAAGGTCAAGCCAGTAGTTTGCCTCCACACCAGTCATATGATTGCGCAATTGACCTTCAACCTGGTGCCGTACCCCCTCATGGCCGGGTTTACCCTTTGTCTGTGTCGGAGGATAAAGCCATGGAGGAGTATGTTGCAAACACACTTTCTCTAGGGTTCATCCACAAATCCTCATCTCCTGCTGGTGCTGGCTTCTTTGTGAAAAAGAAGACTGGCGAACTGAGACCTTGTATCGACTATAGGGGTCTCAATCGCTTCACGATTAAGAATGCTTATCTAATTCTGTTGATTACGGAGTTATTTGACCGCCTCAAGGGAGCAACGGTTTTCACAAAGCTTGATCTGAGAAGGGCATACAATCTCGTGAGGATCAAGGACGGCGATGAGAGGAAAACTGCGTTTAATACCAGGACGGGCCATTACGAATATCTCGTAATGCCGTTTGGTCTTTGCAACGGTCTGGCAGATTTTCAGGGGTTCATAAACGATGTCCTTCAAGATTTGTTGCAGCAATGTGTGGTGGTTTATCTCGATGATATCCTCATATATTCTAAGTCCCTAGAGAGCCACCACACAGATGTCTGCCGTGTTCTTCACAGGCTGAGAGATAATAACCTGTATTGTAAATTGGAGAAGTGCGAGTTCCATAATGAACAGGTTAAATTCCTGGGTTATGTGATTTCCGCTGCTGGTTTTTCGATGGACCCAGAGAAGCTATCGGCAGTTCTACAGTGGTCCCAACCCGTGGGTTTACATCCACTACGACGTTTTCTTGGCTTTGCCAATTATTATTATCTCGTCTCTGGTCAAACCCCTGACTGATATGACCAGGAAGGACAGCAACCCACAGAATTGGTCTCCGGAGTCCATTAAGGCATTTGGAACTCTCAAGGCTGCCTTTGTTTCTGCTCCTGTGTTGGCACATCCTGATCCTACGTTACCCTTCATCCTTGAGGTTGATGCATCTGAGACTGGAGTTGGTGCCCTTCTGTCTCAACGTCCCACCTCTGAGAGCGCTATGCATCCTTGTGGCTACTTTTCCAAGAAGTTGTCTCCTGCGGAATGCAATTATGAGGCTGTGGGCAGAGAGTTGTTAGCGATCATTTTAGCCCTTAAAGAATGGAGGCATCTCCTCGAGGGTACCACTGTTTCGGTTCTCATTTTGACAGACCACAATAATCTCACATTCTTGTCTGAGGCTAAACACCTCTCCCCCAGGAGGGTGCAACAGATTTTTTCGCTTCCAAGATGGAGTCGGTTCCTGTTCCTGTGATACCTCCTGATCGTATTCTGGCTACGTTTCATACCAGTCTCACTTCACCTTTGGGTGACAAGATCCTTGCTGCTGAGATCCATGCTCCTCCTGAGAAACCTTGTGACCGCTGCTTTGTCTATGAAAGTCTCTGTACTGTTGTGCTCCAGACTTAACATTCTCCCAAGGCTGCTGGTCACCCAGGGAAAAATCAACTCATTTGGGCTATTTCCTAACGAGCGTTCTTGGGTCTCATCCACGGACTTACATGCTCCTGTTCTCCATGCTTTTCATAGATGTTTTCCCCTCAAACCTGGTGGCCCCCCTGAGGGGGGGGTCATTGAAGAGGGGGTACTGTCAGGGCTGGGGTCAGCCTGCCTTTCTCAGAGCAAGCTGCTCAGCCGAGGGTTAATTTGACCATATTTGCTCTGTTTATATTATTTTACCTTTTTATTAAAAAGTGTGAATTTCCTGCACTTCTGTCTTGGTCTGATTCATGGTTCCTGGAGTTTGCTTCAGTTTGTTAGTGAAATCCGCTAATATGTTTATCACTCCGCTCCCCCCAGACTGACAATGTTGCTGTCTGCTGGGTCCCCTCTGCTCATTCCTAAAGAGTTGTGTCTTAGACCCCTTTCACACTGAAGGTGCTTTACAGGTGTTATTTAGCTAAAAATAGCGCCTGTAAAGCGCCTCTCCATTAAACTCAGTATGTCCTTTTACACTGGGGTGGCGAGCTTGCAGGAGAGGAAACAAACTCCTGCAAGCAGCATTTTTGGGGTGGTGCGGGAGCGAAGTATACACTGCTCCTCCACCGCCTCTGCCAATGTAATGAATGGGCAGAGCAGGCACACCGCTCTGGAAGCACAGAGCGCCGTTGCTTTTAACCCATTTTTAACCCCTTCTTAGGGGTTAAAAGTGCCCCGCAGCTGCACGAATAGTGGCACCAAAGCGCCGCTATAACAGAGGTAAAGCGCCGCTAAACTAGCGGCGTTTTACCGCTGACGCTCGTGCAGCCCCAGTGTGACAGGGCTGTTACTAATACAGGAGACGTGTTACTGGCCAGATCACCAGGTGAAAACAGAGGGGTAAAAAACCTAAAATTAGAAAATTAATGACGCTTTCACATCAAATGACTGGTTTATTTTTGTTTTTGGGTTTAGTACCGCTTTAATGTAAATTCAAAGGTCATTTTCAGTATTTTTAAATCTGCAGTTTTGTCTTTTTACTAATACATTGTAATCCTGCCAAGTAGCTCTTTGGTCTGGCACTTCATATTTTGGATGACAACTGGCTTTCCCTGTTTCCAGGTCTAGGTCCTAAATTTAACCCCACCCCCAAGATGAAAGTGGTTGTAAGGCCCCTTTCAGATGGGGGGGGGGACCCTATAAAGCGGATCCACCTGCTTTGTGGGAGAATTTCTCCGCTGATGACAGGTCCGTGTCCCCACCGCTATGCAGAGCGGACACAGCCTACTATTCTCTTTTGGGAGCTCGGATGGAAATGGACTGCCTGTCTGTTCCCATCCCAATGTCATCTGATCCAATTTGCCGGATGGATGGGGAATGTATCCCCATTCGTCTGTTTTTAGAAGATCGGATTGGATTGGACGGGATGACAGCGGATGTCAGCAGACACCCGCCACTCCAAGGAGAACAATGGGTGGTCCGATCAAGTCCGCCTGAAAAACTGACAGACAGACTCAATGTCCGCTGGTGTGAAAGGGGCCTAAAGCTAAAAGGTTTTTGATTTTACCTTAAAGTGATCATAAAGGCTGTTTTTTTTTTGTTTTGTTTTTTAAATAACAAACATGTTAGGCATGTTAGGCTGTATTCACACTAGTCCGGTGCGAATTGCAGCTCCCGCTTCCCTGTGAAGATAAAAATTAATCATTCAATGGTTCCTCCCCGTTGTAGCTGTGGATCAGTTAATCTGCGGATGCAAAGCACATATGTGAACCAGACCCATTGAAAACATCATGTTTTCAAATGTCCTGTGAATTGGATGGTAAGCCGAATCCAATTCGCAATGGTGTGAACCCAGCCTAATACTTACCTCCTCCGTGTAGTGGATTTGCACAATGCAGCTCAGATCCTCCTCTTCTCGGGTCCCTCCTCGCCTTTCCTGGCCCATCCCTCCTGTCGAATGCCCACACAGCCAGCAGCTTGCTACAGGGGGCACCCAAGCCGAGTCAGAGCTCCGTGTATCCATTCAGACACGAGCCACGGCCCGGTCCCATCTCTCTCTCTCCCCTGATTGGCTGACTGATTTGGTTTGACATCCAAGGGTGCCATTGGCGCAGCTGCTGTGTCTCAGCCAATCAGGAGTGTCTGGGACAGCTAAGACACTCGTGGACATCGCTGCAGAGATAAGGGGCTCAGGTAAGTAATTAGGGGGTGCTGGGGAGGCTGCTACACACAGAAGGTTTATTTATCTTAATGCATAGAATGCACCTTCTGCATTTACAACTCATTTAATGCATTCTCTGCATTAAGGTTAAAAAAACGTTCAAAGTTAGCTCCCCCTAGCCCCCCTCATACCCACTTAAGCAACCGGCTTGCTATGGGGACACTTGGAGAAAAGGAGGAACCAAGACTGCCAGTGGGGCACCCCAGAAGTGGAAGACCACAGTCACTTTGAGTATGACATGTTTGTTATCCGCCTGATCAGTTGGAGAATCTGTCGGCTGATCCCGGATGGCAGCCCGCTGTTCTCTAGAGCAGTGTTCCCCAACCCTGTCCTCTAGGCCCACCAACAGGTCATGTTTTCAGGATTTCCATTATTTTGCACATGTGATTTGATCAGTTTCACTGCCTTAGTAATTACCACAGCTGATTCATCTGAGGGAAATCCTGAAAACATGACCTGATGGTTGGCCTTGAGGACTGGGTTGGGGAACACTGCTCTAGAGAACTGCCTCTCCTTTTCCATCTGACTGCCATTTGATCCGATCTGCTGGATGGATGGGAAACGTATCCTCATCCGTCTGTTCTAAGGACTGGATCGGATCAGATGGAATGCCGGAGGGTGTCGGCGAACATAGAGAGAAAACGCTGGCATGAAAGAGGCCTTACAAACATTAGAAATTCACACCATCATAGGGATAAACATGATCCCAGAGATACCAAAGATGAAAATCAAAAATATAATGCAACATCTTTGATGCCTGAATACAATGTGTGCCACAGTTTAAGCTTCAAAAACCCAGGTCAGAAAGGCAATGTTCCATGACACAGGATGCTCGTTCCTAATAATGGTACGGAGAAAGGAAATAATGGAGAACTCCAGAATTTCAGAAGAACAGAGGTGAGAGGGGTAAAGTCTGAATCCTGCCTCTGCCTCTCTTTTTAGAACAAAAAGATTCCCCGCTCTTCCTTTCGCTGCTCTCAGCTGCTCTGACCACGGTCCGAAATCTGGGAGGTGAAAACCCACATAATAGGGCAGCCTAATCGCCCTTAATTAACCAGGAATAAGTTGAAGGCAGCTGTTTGCCATTCCTGGGATGTATAGTATGTAAATGTCCCCCATAGAAGCATCACACTTTCTTTTTTTCCTGTGGACATTGAGGGTAACCAAATTAGCCGTTGGCAGCCATAGTAATTGGGAGGTACAGCTCCCATTAGGAGTCCAGCAAATTAGGAAGAATAATGGAGCAAGGGCTTTGTTACGAATAATAATAGAGGTACAAAAAAAAAAAAAAAAGAAAAGCGTGACCTTTTCTTTTGGCTGTGCAGAGCTGTTAGCATAGCTCACCTGCAATCAGTACTCAAGTCACAGCCAAATCCGAGGAGACGGCTTCCCCGGGAATCATTAGAAAGCTATGGATGTCTGAGATGGCCGATCCAAACAGCTCCAAGACCACCGCTCTAATTGTATTACAGTAGATGTAAACCCCGCCACTAATATCTCACATGGGCTTTAAGATGTTTATGTCATTTAAAAAATTATTTTCTCTTTTTTTTTTTCTTTACCCACTTCAGCCCAGGAAGGATTTCCCACCTTAGGACCGGAGCACTTTTTGCGATTCGGCACTGCGTCACTTTAACTGACAATTGCGCGGTCGTGCAACGTTGTACCCAGAAGAAATTGGCGTCCTTTTTTCCCCACAAATAGAGCTGTCTTTTGGTGGTATTTGATCACCTCTGCGTCATTTCTGATCACCGCCATAAACAAAAAAAGAGCGACAATTTTGCAAAAAAAAAAAACCCCAATATTTCTTACTTTTTGCTAAAATACAAATCCAAAAAAAATATATAAAAAAAACAATTTTTTCATCAGTTTTGGCCGATTTATATTCTTACTCATATAAAAAAAATGCAATCGGCATATATTGACTGGTTTGCGCAAAAGTTGCTGTTATGAATGATGAGAATGCATTTATGGGGTTTTTATTTATTTTTTACTAGTAATGGTGGTTATCTGCGATTTTTAGCGATATTGCGGCGGACATGTCGGACCATTTTTGGGACCATTGGCATTTATGCAGCGATCAGTGCTATAAAAATGCACTGATTACTGCATAAATGTCACTGGCAGGGAAGGGGTTAACCTGCAGGGGGCCCTCTAAGGGTTAACTATGTTCCCTGGGCGTGTAACTAATTGTATGGGGGCTGGGCTGGCAGGGGGAGAGAAGTGATCGTGGCTCCCATATACAGGAAGCCTGTGATCACATCCCTTCCCCCTGGCAGAACGGAGATCCGTTTTTACATACATGGACCTCCGTTCTATCACTGCGGGGGGGGTGATCGCAGGTAGCCGGCAGACATCGAGTCCACCCTACCCGCTCCTTGGCTCCCCCGGAACACAGTGAGCGTGTAACCGCCGTCAGGTGATGGCGGTTTGAGATATCAAACCACTTTACCGCCGTCATGCGATGACGGGCGGTCGGCGAGTGGTTAATCTGCAGCTTTCATTAGCCCCTTCCCGATCAGCCGCCGCAGTTATACTGCAGCAAGGTGGCTCGATACCTCGAACTGCCGTAGTTGGCTCATGCACCCGATTTTCTGGGCACGGTCCCATTGGCCAGCGCAGGAGCCAATAAGCGGGTCTGGCAGACTCGATGTCCACCGGTCACCCACGATCTTTGCCCGCAGTGACAGAACGGGGATCTGCCTGTGTAAACAAGGCAGATCTCCATTCTGTCAGGGGATGACACTGAGATCTGTCGTCCTGCTAAGCAGGAAGACGGATCTGTGTGTTTCCCCGGTCACACACAGACAAGTTTCGTTCCAAATTAAAATTCGGACAAATTTTAATTTTTCAGAAATTCGGATGTTTCCAAATTTTCAAATTACAATGGTACCGAATTTAAACAAATCCGAAATAACTGGAAAAAAAATTTGGATGAAATTCAAATAATTTTCGAATACTTTCCGAATTCTAATAGTTTTCAAATTCGAACTCTAAAGTTTTCCAATTCACAAAGAGAACAAAATAGAATATAAAGCAAAGGAATAGAACAGAAAAAAAAAAAAACAATAGACTAGAAAAGAATATAACAGAAAACAAAAGAATAGAATACAACAGAGAAAAACAGCTCTGTTCCACCCCACCACATTATATTCTTTCATTTTCTGCATTATTCCTCTCTATTGTATGCTATCTTTTTCCATTCTATTTCTCCACTTTCCACTTCACCCCATTCTCCTTGGAAATTGGAAAACTATTCGAATTTGAAAACATTTCGAATTTGAAAACTTTTTGAATTCGAAAATTGATTTGAAACCGAGTAAATGAAACGAATTGCGAAAACGAATTGAACGAATGAAACGAATCTAACTAAACAGATTTATGTAAATAAAGAATCTAAACTAAACTAAACAAATGTTTTCACTCTGCACATGTCTAGTCACACAGTCCCCCATACAGTTAGAAAACACAAACAGGGAACACAGTTTGATCACCCCTGATGTTAACCCCTTCCCTGCCAGTGCCATTAGTACAATAACAGTGACATATTTTGTAGCACTGATCACTGTAATAATGTCACTGGTTCCCAAAAAAGTGCCAAAAATGTCAGTTAGGTGTCCGATCTGTCCGCCGCAATGTTGCAGTCCCGCTAAAAATCGCTGATCGCTGCCATTACTAGTAAAAAAAATGAATAAATAATAAAAATGCCATAAATCTATCCCTTATTTTGTACACTCAATAACTTACGTAAACCAATCAATATACGCTTATTGCAATATTTTTTTTTTACCAAAAATATGTAGAAGAATACATATCTGCCTAAACTGATGAAGAAATTTTTTTTTTTTACATTTTTTTTTAAATGTTTTATAGCAGAAAGTAAAAAAAAGTTTTGTTTTACAAATTTTTTTTGGTTTATAGCGCAAAAAATAAAAACCGCAGAGATGATCAAATACCACCAAAAGAAAGCTCTATTTGTGGGGAAAAAAAGGACGTCAATTTTGTTCGGGTACAACGTCGCCCGACCGCGCAAAACGTCAGTTAAAGCGACGCATTGCAAAAGATGGCCTGGTCAAGAAGGGGGTAAACCTTCCGGGGCTGAAGCGGTTAAAGTAACACCTGGTCATCTTGCTATGAAGACACTTCATGTTAATGGGTGACAATGCTCTGCCCCTGGAGTTCACCTGCATTGTCACCCTGGCTTCTCCTGCATTGTCCCCCTCTGTTCTCCTGCATTGTCACCCTGGCTTCTCCTGCATTGTCTCCCTGGCTTCTCCTGCATTGTCACCCTGGCTTCTCCTGCATTGTCTCCCTGGCTTCTCCTGCATTGTCCCCCTCTGTTCTCCTGCATTGTCACCCTGGCTTCTCCTGCATTGTCTCCCTGGCTTCTCCTGCATTGTCACCCTGGCTTCTCCTGCATTGTCTCCCTGGCTTCTCCTGCATTGTCTCCCTGGCTTCTCCTGCATTGTCTCCCTGGCTTCTCCTGCATTGTCCCCCTCTGTTCTCCTGCATTGTCACCCTGGCTTCTTCTGCATCATCACCCTGGCTTCCATTGTGGACTACAAGTGTCAACATAAATATAATAATTTCAGAATGAATAGTTTTGAAACAACATAAAAAGAGGAAGGTGAAAAGGGACGAAAGGAATCAAAAAGCCCTCCAATCAAATCAGTACTAGAATGAATATTTAACCACCTGCCCACCATAGATATACTGCACCTAGTACGTGATCTGACACTTCCCGGTCTGGGGTGCACTTCTGGCAGCCCGCCCACGCTGTGATTACACACACAGCGGGAGCTCAGCAGCGGGTACAGAGAGGCCTGAAGCAAAAAAAACAAAATAGGGGAAGGGCAGGCATGACTGGGCTAGCAGGGTAGTACAGAAGTCAGGGGGTTAATGGTAATATGGTCATTAGTTAGCCTAAGGGGCTGTAGGTATTTATTGGTTTAGGTTATGCTAGGGAGGGTCAATGACAGTGTGGAGGTGGGGTCATGAAGAGGGGCACTTCGAGGCAAACGGACGATGAAGAAGCTTCCCACCCTCCCGCCCCTGCGGATATTGGACTTGTTGGGTGGTTTTAGTGGTTTGGCGGTTGGGGTCCTTGGAGGCGGCCAAATTTTTGCTGTGTAATATCAGTGAAAGGACCCATCTATGGTATGGCGTCCTATGGTTAATCCCCGTTAACAGTGGTTTAACGGGAATTGGTGGAAATGGAGGTGTCAGCGGGAAACTTGATATTGTCCTCGAGCCGGTTTTTGCAGCTGAGGACCTTTAAATTTTGTGTTGGTTTAGTGCCTCCAAGGATCGGCAACCTGGGTTTATTGTTCTATATTTCTGTTGTAAGGAATGTAGATATGTTGTTTATTGTTAATAAATGGCCTCTACGGCCCATTTTACTCCAAAAGAGTGTCAGTCATATCATTTTAGTGTTAAACCGGAGGTCCAAGGTAGGAAAAAAAAATTAAAGGTCAGCAGCTACACATACAGTAGCTGCTGACTTTTAATAATAGGACACTTACCTGTCCTGGAGTCCAGCGATGTCGGCACCCACCACCGATCTTCGGATTGGGGGATGGGTGCAGCCGCCTCCATCGCGGGTAAGGGAACCCGGACGTGTAAGCAGTACAGCTTCACACCGGGCACCTTACTGCACATGCGCGAGGCTCTGCCGCACGCTGCTACTGGCCAGGCGGCCAGAAGCAGAGCGAGCAGGGAGGAGGGAGCCGGGCTGCTGACATCAGCGGCCGCGGCTGCCGGCCAGAGCTCCCGAAAGCGTGGAAAAGGACACCTGTCTACAGACAGGTGTCCTCTTCCCCCTCCCCCCCAAAAGGTGCCAAATGTGACACCTGAGGGGGGGAGGAATCCAAACAGCGGAAGTTCCACTTTTGGGTGGAACTCCGCTTTAAGGCCTCATACACACGGGCGTTTTTTTACGCCGGCGTCTACTGACGTTTTTTTCTGCTCCCCATGTTAGTCAATGGCCACATAAAAAACGTCGGCGTTTTTGAGCTGTAGATGGCGTCGGCGTATCAGAGAACCCACGATCAGCGCGTTCCTTGGCTGCATCGACGTCAAAAAGCGCCGCAAAACGCCACGAGACGCCAACAGACGCCAACAGGCGCCAACAAACGCCACCTAATATTGTACCGGCGTTTTCCGGCGTTTTTTGACGCCGACGTTTTTAGGTTGAAAAATAGCAGAGGAATGATTTTTTTTTAAAAAACGTCTATTGACGCTGACGCTCACTAGCGCTCAAAAACGCCAATGCATAACGCCGAAAAACGTCAACTTTTTTTCCTTGACGTCGGGCCCGACGTTTTGTTTATTATTTTATATACGCCCGTGTGTATGAGGCCTAAGTGTTAAGTGGGGTTCTTTGGGCTGTAGCCCTATTAGCACTATCGCGATGCGATGTCTGTCAGCACCCACCGACCGTTCAGTACCAAGGCAGATTGCTGTTTTGTCAAGAGGGAAGGCATGGATCCTATGTCTCTGCAAAGCAGGGACAAGGATCCATGTCTTCCCCTAGTTCCCACATTGTAAAAAAAACCCAAAACACTGGCTAGGCACACAGTTGACCCTTTGACCGTCCCTAGATGTTAACCCTTCCCAGCCAGTGTCATTAGTACAGTGACAGTGCATATCTGTATATTTTTAGCACTGATCTCTGTATTAGTGTCACTGGTCCCCAAAAAGTGTCACAAGTGTCAGTGTCTGATTGTCCACCGCAATGTCGCTGTCCCACTATAAGTCACTGATTGCCACCATTACTAGTAAAAAAAATAAATAAATATCCCACAGTTTGTAGACGCTATAACTTTTGCACAAACCAATCAATATTAGTCAATTAGTACAGTGCCATTGTGCAGTATTATATCTGATCTCTGTATTAGTGTCACTGGTGATATCAGTGTCAGTCAGTTAGGCTCGATTCACACTAGTGCGGTTTTTGATGCATTTTGCAGTTTGCCGTAAATTCCAGTATATCTACCATAGTTTGTAGATGCAAACCAATTAATATACATTATAAATCTATGAAAAAATTAGATTTCTTCATTTTATATATATTTTTGTAGGCTACTTTCACACTGAGGCGCTTTACAGACGCTATTTAGCTAAAAATAGCATCTTTAAAGCACCTCAAAAATCACTCCCCATCCACCCCAATGTGAAGGTCGGAATGCTTTCACACTGGGGCGGTGCGCTTGCGGGACGTTACAAAAAGTTCTGCAAGCAGCATCTTTGGGGCGGTGAGGTGGGCGGTGTATATACCGCTCCTCTACCATTGAAGTGAATGGCAAGCGCTTCCGAAGAGGCTGCACACCGCCTCAGAAGCGTGGAGCGCCAGCACTTTTAACCCCTTGTGGGGGGTTAAAAGTGCCGCGCTCCCAACTGAATAGCGGAGCCATATTGCCAGTAAAATTCCGCAAAATCGAGCAGGGTTTTACCGCGACCGCGGCTGGGTTTCAGTGTGAAAGTAGCCTTAATAAAACATTTTCTGTCTTTTTTAGTTTATATAATAAAAACAAATACTCCAGAGGTGATCAAATAGCACCAAAACAAAGCTCTATGTGTGTGAAAAACAATGATTTCAATTTCATTTGGGTACAGAGTTGCATGACCGCACAATTGGCAGTTAAATTAGCGCAGTGCTGAATAACAAAAAATGTCCTGGTCATGAAGGGGGGTAAAACCTTCTGGGGGGTCAAGCAGTTAAGCACAACAACTACAAAGACCTATGAACTGTATACACTCACTAGTGGGATTAGCTTTAAGCACCATAGTGCACGGCTTCCCTATCACTGCTATGTGATGCTCCTTCGAGGACTTACGAGGGACCTTCTCACTGTGCACTTGACTAATGCTAGCCATACAAAGCTTGAATTCCAGCCAATTCAGCAAGAATTGCCTCCAGCCGGCCCGCCAAACTTCAATTAAGAAATCGATGGAGATGGGTGGAGAATTATTGCCTGAATAAGACGTGCATCCTATTCAGCCACTGCTCAGGTATTCTGGCAGCCATGGATGTTAGAGGCAATCGGGATTCCTCCATCCCTGTTATTTATCATGAATGGGCAAATCTATAAATTTCTCAATTTTCTAATGGTTAGTGGGGGTCATACCGACATTCATTTTTTCGATCGCAGTGACGAGAAAATTCGAAGGAGCAGGATGAACAAGTGCATTCATTCTAAAACTGAATGTTAAGAGCAAAATTTGTAAGTAGTTTATAAAAACATTCTGCAAGTCATGGAATGTAACGAGAATCTTTGAACGTTTGTTAAAAAACAGCGGTGGCCTGTCCATTAGGGGAGCACGGGCTCCGTCCCCCCTATCCATGCGTCCTACATGCAGGGCGCCGGTCCTGAGACCCATTTCCCTTTTGGCCAAAAGGAAAAGCGATCCTATTGGCCTAGGAGGAGGATGGAAGAGACGTATGGCCGCCATGATGCCGAGGAACGGCCGACCCACCAGCCGCCAAGTTCGATCCTCCGGCCCCCCTCCATGCTGAGTGCTGTCAGCTTCTCCTGTGGCTTAAAGAGATGGCTTGCTGGCTGCAGAAGAGGGGAGCACCCACCTATAGAGGGAAGGGGAGGGTAGCAGAGAACAGCAGTGACGTCGCCATGTCCATTCCCCATGGATTGCCCCAGGATCAGCGCAGACCGTTCACACCTCTCCAACATCGACCCCCCCACCGCTGAGCTCATCAAGCTGGAGATAGCAGCACACTGTAAAAGAGCCTGCAATCAGGGAGGGGGGGGGGGTTAGTGTTGGGGTGGTGGTGGGCTGGACGGGGGGGGGGGCATGGTCAAGTTCGTATGACACACACCCCCCCCTAGATCGATGGAGCACCTGCTGCCACTGTTCAAAAATCTACTAGTGTATGGTCAGCTTTAATCTAATTTTGTGTGGTTTCTTGTAAGTTGAGCCACTTGAATGTAAGTTTGATTGCGAGCTGCAGCAGTGACACAAATAGGTGGATTTACCAAAGGCGAATAGACTGTGCACTCTGCTGGCTTCCATCATCCAATCATGTGCAAGCAAAAATGCTGTTTTGTTTTCCTTGCACGTGATTGGGTATTCTTTGTGAAGTGAAGCTTTACTTTATTTGCTAAGCTCTGGAGCAACTGTGCTTGCCTTTACTAAATGAACCCCATATTGTACTTCTAACTGACTTTCAGAATCAGCTCCCTATAGCTAACAGCAAGCGGCAGCGGCCCATATGTTTATAAGGTTCAACAAAAATCCAACAAACACAAATGAAAACTTGAAACTTGTCATGATGTGCAAACCACGGTTTCTGACTGATGTAAACACAATTGGGAATGATTTAGACCAGGGGGTCTCCAAACTTTTCAAACAAAGGGCCAGTTTATTGTCCTTCAGACTTTAGGAGGGCCGGATTGTGGCCAGCGGGGGCAGAAAATGTCCCGGGCCCGACATCAGTGAGACTAAATATGGCCTCAGGGTTGGTGGTCAGTGGGAGGAGTAGTGCCCGTCTGCGTAGGAGGAATAGTGCCCCATCATTGGTATCAGTGGAAGAAATAGTGCCACATTGTTGGTGTCAGTGGAAGGAATAGTTCCCCATTGTTGGTGTCAGTGGGAGGAAGTGCTCCATTGTTGGTGTTAGTGGAAGGAATAGTTCTCCATTGTTGGTGTCAGTGAAAGGAATAGTGCCCTATTTTTGGTGTCAGTGGAAGGAATAGTTCCCCATTGTTGGTGTCAGTGGGAGGAACAGTGCCCCATTGTTGGTGTCAGTGGAAGGAATAGTGCCCCATTGATGGTGTCACTGGAAGGAATAGTGCCCAAGGGCCGGATAAAGGCTAGCGAAGGGCCATATGATCTGGCCCTCGGGCCGCAGTTTGGAGACCCCTGATTTAGACAATTTGTAGGCCTTTTCTGGCACTTTTTGTTTACAATTAATATTTTTTTGCTAGAAAATTTCTTAGAACCCCCAAACATTATATATATATATTTTTTATGGTTGAATATGTTTTTATTCATAGAAAGGAAAGGTCATAATTACAAACGGTGTAAGAAAGAATATGAAACCAAAGAAGTACAATTCCATTCAGTTGGTATAAATTTCAGATAGATTATTACTTCTCATATGTAGGTATAAAAGGATACTCGTCTTTCCTGTTATAATTAAGAAGATACCAGAATAATTAAACTGTACAGCAAGACAGGTTCTTGCATCATCAAGAAAGGGAAGATTGCTCAAGACAACCCATATCATCTCTTGACCGGTCATAGGGTCCCCCCCTCCCTCGGGAGCCCAGAAATATATATTTTTTTAAAGCAGAGACCCTAGAGAATACATTTGAGGATGTTGCAGTTTTTTATGTCACACGGTATCTGGGCAGTGTTTTTTCCAACGTAATTTATTTGGAAAAAATACACTTCTTTAAATGTTAATGCAAAAAAACACAATACATAACCTGATTTTTGGTAATAAATATAAAAGATGATGTTACGCCGAGTAAATCGATACTAAACATGTCACGCTTTAAAATTGCTCAAGCCCATGCAACGGCGATAAACAAAGTAAATTTTACTTTTCATAGGTAACGCCTTAAAGCGATTGTATACCGATGCACATTTTTTTTTCTAACCTGCTAGGCAAAGGCATAATGTGCTAGTATGCATGGCATACTAGCACATTACATGAAACTTACCTCAAAACGAAGCCTTCCAGTGATGCAATGTCGTCGCTGGAGACAGCTTCCATCTTCACCCGTCTTGCTTCTGGGTTCACGGACTCTGGCTCTGAGACGGGCTGGAGCCGCGATTACATCACTCCCGCACATGTGCGTGAGAGCTGCGAGGTGGCTGTTCCTTCAAAGCGCATTTCACTGGCTGCATGTAATGTAAATATCTCCTAAACATGTTTAGGAGATATTTACACTGCCTATAGGTAAAAGTTAAAGATGGAAGTATACTTCCTCTTTAAAAGCCTTTACAGGTTACCATTTTAGATTTACACAGGAAGCCTGGTGCTACAATTACTGCCTATGATCTGATGCTCCATCTTCTGGTCTTTGTTTGGCTCTATAGTCAGCCGACGTAAGAGCCAGCTGGTCGACCGGTTGTCCCAGAGAGATGGGATAGGGCGCGCGGGGGGGGGGGGGGTCTTGTAAAAGCAATCCAGTGGCTAGCTAACTGTTAGGATTGCTTTTACAAGATAGCTGACCATCAGCTCTAAAGAACGGTAGCAGATTGATTCCATCCCAGTTTAACCTCTTGAAGTCCAGTGACGTACCGGCACATCCCTGGTCATCAAGTGTTAAAAGGCAAATAGACTGGGCTCTTAGCCAGTGCAGTTGCACTCATTTTCCCCAGAGCTTAGTGACTGTGGTGAACTTTCACTATGTAAAGAATACTCAACCAGGTGCAAGGAACATATTAAAAAATAGCATTTTTACTTGCACATGATTGGATGATGAAGATTCATCACAGCTCTGGGGAAAATGAGTGCAAAGGCTGTTTGCCTTTGGTAAATCCACCCCAATGTATATCTACAAGTGAGTGAGTGAGTTTCAAGCAGGCTAAAAATTACTCTTAACCTCCCTGGCGGTATTCCCGAGTGTGGCTCGGGGTGAATTTTCATTACCAAAAATGGTAACCCTGAGCCACATTTGGGATCGCATTGCTCAATCCAGGCAGCGTTACTTACCTTGTCCCCTGGATCCAGGGATGTCCTCCCGCTGTGTCCGCGGGCTGTGTCCTCCGCCTGATTCCCTGTGATGCTAGGCTCCGTTCTCTGCGAGCGGCGCGTCGCATGGAGACGGAGCCTGGCTGCAAACTCAAAATGTGAATTACACACAGATCATACAGTCGGGGCTGCTGTTAAAAATCATAAGGCCCCCATACTGCTGTGTGCCCGCAGCAGCTGTCGGCAGGAGGGGAGGAAATCCAGCCAAGCTGTGGGGAAAAGGGTGCACAGGGGGGGCCCGGAAAGCAGAGGGTTGAGTGCGCGGATTCTAGAAACGATCCCGCTGCAGCACAGCTGGAGGGAGTGGATGAGAAGCTGGCAGCGCTGCAGGGCAAGGCAGAAGAGGATCAGTGTCTGCAGTAAGATAGTACAGCTGGCCCTCCTGAGCAGGTGCTTGGGCCCCCCTTTTGAACTGATGGGGCCTGGGCCCAGTACAGGAGGGCTGGCTGTACTGCCTTATCAGCGGCCCTGCATACAGTATACTGAAATCTGTAAGATTACATTACTTTATCAAATCATTTCACATCCCTTTTGTCCCTAGTGCTTTGTCCAGTGCCCTAAATGCACTTTTATATTACACTGTATTTGTCATTCTTTCTGCCTGGAAACGTGAGAACGCCCATGGCATCCATAAAGCGTCCCTTTACTTCAAAAGTGTTTTTTGATCCGCTAGAAAACACCGATAGTAAATAAGAATCACTTGCAGAATTCATTTGCAGAATTGAGTGATACTGATTCTTGGGGAAATTTATCATCAGACACTGAAAGTGACGACAGCGACAATTCTGCAACTGAGCAAATTTCGGTGTTTTTGACTTGATTACATTATTGAATAAATTTTACTATTATTATATTATTATTTCTGATAATTATTTATAGTTATTTATTATATTATAATTTATGACTTTGTTGTTTCAAAATGTATCATACCCGGGGTGTGTACTAGACTCTTGTTTGGACAGATTTAAGTGAGTTATTCCTAAGAATTACCGGCCTACAATATAAAACGCCAAATTTCTATGTGAAAAAATGTACCGCTTTGAGACGCAAAAATCTGACATCATCATCCCGCCAGGGAGGTTAACAAACATAAAGTCAGGTTTCAATTTATAAAAATGATTGTGAATTTTTTTTAGGTTACCCTACAAACAACTACCAATAACCCAAGGAGTGACATAAACTGTAACAAAATATATGTTACTGTTCTTTGTTCACTTGTCATCATTCCCATAAAGTTTTAAATCATAGTAAAATTTTATTTACAAATTGCTCCATGCAGGTCTTTAATGTTTGATGAGCAGGGGTGGTGTATGGGAATTGCATTGTATATAATAGCTAGTTTGTGTCCTAAATCCACAGAAGCTGAATGTTGTTGGTGACGGAATTCTCTTCTTGCAATCGGTCAGAAAAGTCAAATTTTTGGTTACATGGAAAATTATTTTCTTTGAGTACATCATCTCCAAATACGGAAAGGTTTCTTCACAGTTAGAGCTGTGAAAATGTGGAATAGACTCCCCCCAGAGGTGGTTTTGGCCAGCACGGTACATTGCTTTAAAAGAGGCCTGGATTCTTTCCTTAATGTAAATATTATAACTGGGTACTGACATTTTTAGGTAACGTTGATCCAGGGAAAATCCGATTGCCTCTCGGGGGATCAGGAAGGTAATTTTTCCCCTGCAATAGCAAACTGGATCATGCTTTTGCCTTCCTCTGGATCAACTGTAGGTGAAGGATTGTATAAGGGATTGTATGGTTATATATAATTTTTCTATATTTTTCTTTTGGTTGAACTAGATGGTCTTTTTTCAACCTGACTAACTATGTAACTATGGATAAGCCTCATCAAATGTATAATGATAGGGTTATACTGACACCTTGAAGTGATTGGACAAAATAAAAAAGCAAAATCTGGAATTCTCCTCCCATATATAACCCTCCCTGCTAGGAAAGAGGGGCAGGATTCTGTGTTCCGTGATGGACTCACAAAAAAAAAGGAATTTAAAGATTATCATATATTTTCTTTTTAATGCATATTCCCAGGACACAGTGGGCTTGATTTACTAAAGGCAAATAGACTGTGCAGTTGCTCCAGAGCTTAGTAAATGAGGTAAGGCTTCACTTTGCAAAGAGCGCCCAATCACATGCAAGGAAAATGTAAAAAAAAAAATAGCATTTTTGCTTGCGTGTGATTGGATGATGGAAGTCAGCAGAGCTTCCCCTCATTTACTAAGCTCTGGAGCAGCTGCTCTTGCTGAGGGAGTCTTTCTGCGTTTAGTAAATAAACCTCAGAGTGTCTTCAGATTCATAAGGATAGGGACATCCTAAAGCAATGAAAAGAGGGGAGGGCACACAGGAACCAACAGCCAATCCCCAGCCCCTAATAGGTAAGAATCTCACAATTCCGTGGACTAAAAGAAGCATTGGGGTTGATTTACTAAAGGCAAACAGACTGAGCACTCTGCAAAGTGCAGTTGCTCCAGAGCTTAGTAAATGAGTTGAAGCTTCAGTTTGCAAAGAATACCCAATCACCTGCAAGGAAAAAAAAAAAAAAACTGCATTTGTTCTTGCACATGATTGGATGATGGAAGTCAGCAGAGCTTCTGCTCATTTACTAAGCTCTAGAACAACTGCCCTTACAAAGTACACAGTCTGTTTGCCTTTAGTAAATCAATCTCATTTTGCCACGCCTACTCCTAGCATTGATAGTCAGGCAGTATAGCTGGCTCTGTGTTCTTTACCTATAGCAGCCCCCTTTCCCACAAAGCAAGCAGGCCTACCAATACTCGGTTGCCCCCAGATCTTATACACAATGTTATAGTGCTTGGCTACCACGCTGGGGCAGGAGCGAGCTAAACACAGCAAATAGGTATTTGCGATTGATGGATAGGCAGAGCGGTCCAATGGCAGTCCAGGTTCAAGGTGGGCAACATTCAGAGAGTGGTCAGGGTCAAATCTGTGGTCAAAGGAAGTCAATGCTGGAGGAATGCAAAACTACTAAATGGGCTGTGTTCATTTGGTAAAGGAATGTGAATGATAAGGATTATTTGTGATGATGGTAGGGTATTTTATTCAGGGGATTCTGTATCATTTTCACAAAGCAGCAGTCACCTTCATCAACTCATGAAATACTTTATCTTTTACAATTCATCCTTTAATTTTTTGTAGCATATATACAGTATCTCACAAAAGTAAGTACACCCCTCACATTTGTGTAAATATTTTATTCTATCTTTTCATGTGACAACACTGAAGAAATGACACTTTGCTACAATGTAAAGTAGTGAGTGTACAGCTTGTATAACAGTGTAAATTTGCTGTCCCCTCAAAATAACTCAACACACAGCCATAAATGTCTAAGCCCCTGGCAACAAAGTAACACCCCTAAGTGAAAATGTCCAAATTGGGCCTAATTAACCATTTTCCCTCCCCGGTGTCTTGTGACTCGTTAGTGTTACAAGGTCTCAGGTGTGAATGGGGAGCAGGTGTGTTAAATTTGGTGTTATCGCTCTCACTCTCTCATACTGGTCACTGGAAGTTCAACATGGCAAAGAACTCTCTGAGGATCTGAAAAAAAGAATTGTTGCTCTACATAAAGATGGCCTAGGCTATAAGAAGATTGCCAAGACCCTGAAACTGAGCTGCAGCACAGTGGCCACGACCATACACTGGTTTAACAGGACAGGTTCCACTCAGAACAGCGCCTCATCATGATCAGCCAAAGAAGTTGAGTGCTGTGCTCAGCGTCATATCCAGAGGTTGTCTTTGGGAAATAGACGTATGAGTGCTGCCAGCATTGCTGTAGAGGTTGAAGGGGTGGGGGGTCAGCCTGTCAGTGCTCAGACCATACGCCACACACTGAATCAAATTAGTCTGCATGGCTGTCATCCCAGAAGGAAACCTCTTCTAAAGATGATGCACAAGAAAAACAGTTTGCTGAAGACAAGCAGACTAAGGACATGGATCTTATTTGGTTCAGATGGTGTCAAGCGTGTGTGGCGGCAACCAGGTGAGGAGTACAAAGACAAGTGTGTCCTGCCTACAGTCAAGCATGGTGGTGGGAGTGTCATGGTCTGGGGCTGCATGAGTGCTGCCGGCACTGGGGAGCTACAGTTCATTGAGGGAACAATGACTGCCAATATGTACTGTGACATACTGAAGCACAGCATGATCTCCTCCCCTCGGAGACTGGGCCGCAAGGCAGTATTCCAACATGATAATGACCCCAAACACACCTCCAAGATGACCATTGCCTTGCTAAAGAAGCTGAGGGTAAAGGTGATGAACTGGCCAAGCATGTCTCCAGACCTAAACCCTATTGAGCATCTGTGGGGCATCCTCAAACGGAAGGTGGAAGAGCGCAAGGTCTCTAACATCCACCGGCTCTGTGATGTCGTCATGGAGGAGTGGAAGAGGACTCCAGTGGCAACCTGTGAAGCTCTGGTGAACTCCATGCCCAAGAGGGTTAAGGCAGTGCTGGAAAATAATGGCGGCCACACAAAATATTGACACTTTGGGCCCAATTTGGACATTTTTACTTAGGGGTGTACTCACTTTTGTTACCAGCAGTTTAGACATCAATGGCTTTGTGTTGAGTTATTTTGAGGGGACAGCAAATTTACACTGTTATACAAGCTGTACACTCAATACTTTACATT
>BLSH010374737.1:559786-572286 GCA_018402905.1 Glandirana rugosa
TATCACGTTATAACATCTTGTAAGTTTTATAATAAACCACTACAAAAATTAATGTTATACTGATAGTCTACCTAAAACCTTAAAGGTTCACTTACCTTTTGTCACGCCAGAAAGAAAAAAGTCAGCAAAATTCGGAATCTCGTAAACTTATATAAATCGTACTTTTCAATATTTACACCAAAAGAGTTAAACGTTTTATATAACGGACGACAAAAAAAAAAAAATAAAATAAAAAAGCTTTAACCGTTTATACACCGCAAAGTAAAATATTTCCTACTCTGACCACTGGTTAATTCTGGGATTTTGACGGGTGGTAGGATTCTAATCTCCCGGTGACATGGAGGTCTTTAGAAGAAGTCGAATCCCCCATTGTCTAATTGGTCACCAGTCTCATCCTTTATAAAATGAAACGCCACATATTTGCCAATTTCGAAAAAATAAAATAAAAAAAAAAAAACAGCAGGCAATATATTTTGCAAATTGAGAAAACCACATTTATAACTTTTCATGCTAAATATATTCAAATGCTCTAAGGCTTAAAACGACTGAAAAAAGAAAGACCGCACTGTTTTCCATTCACTTGGAAATTCCAAAATCCATCTGATAGTCATATTGTAATTAAAAACATCACCAAATAATATTTTGAATGTTCTACAATATTGCACTATTTTTTTTTTTCTTTACATTTAGCGACATAAAACCCTTTCCTATCTTCAAGAACCAATGTAATATTGGAACAGGCTTCCAGCAGAGGCATTGAGTCAACAGTAAGTGGCTTTAAATATGCTTGGGACAAACACAGATCTATAAAAAAAGAGAACAATAAAAAACGGATAAAAATAAAATACAAAAACATGTATAAATAAATAAATAGAAAAAAAAATGGCAGACATGATGGGCCACTTGGTCTTTTTTTCTGCTGTCACATTTCTATGTTTCTATGGGGTTGATTTACTAAAATGAGAGTGCAGTGTATTTGGCAGAGCTGCGTCTTGGCACACTGCTTTGTTTAGTATGTTTTGTTTGTTTCTTGAACTATTGCTGAACTTTGGCAATGGATGTATTGTTCATAAAAGTTTAATAAACATAAACCTTAATGCCCCATACACACTATCCAAAAATCGGACGACAGATCGTCCGTTTTTTTTCGCATGCTAATCTCAGATCGAATCGGAAGAGTTTACTTTTGTCACGAAAATTCTCGCACGACAGAATAAAAAATCGGAAGTGATGTGATGTGTTGCAGTGTATTTGTATTGCATTTTTGAACGACAGCTGTACTGATGAAAGGAAAATCGTACGATCGGGCACCGCGCGAGAAAATTTTTCCTGCATGTCCGATCTTGTCCGGACGGAAAACATCGGATGAACTGTCGTGATCGGCTCTCGAAAGCTCTGTACTAACGATCCGATTATCGTACGACCGCATCGAAAGCGGTATTTTCCGTCCGATTTTCGGATAGTGTGTACGGGGCATAAGGCTCCATGCACACTGTATCTGATAAACGGGCGTTTTTGGTCGTTTGGGCGTTTTTTTTAACAGCCCAAAAACGCCACTTTATGTTATCCTATGTGTCCATGCACACTTGGACGTTAATTGTCTTTTATCAGCAGTGGCGTTTTTGGGCTGTTATCTGAATGCCCTGAATTGGCGTTCAAAAGTCGTTCTCCTGACCACAAAAAACGCCAGACGCCGATAAACGCCAGTAAACGCCGGCTTATCGGCGTCTGGCGTTTTTTGCAGTCAATGGAAGCCAATGAAGAAAAAAAAACGCCGACGCCGAAAAATGCCGGTAAACGCTGCTTACAAAACACTGCAAAAGAACATTTTGTAAGCAGCATCTCCTGCCCGACGCTGAAAGAGCCCAGATAGCGTCCAGTGTGCATTGAGCCTTAAAAATAAAACTGGAGAGTGTAAAATCTGGTGCAGCTCTGCATAGAAACCAATCAGCTTCCAGGTTTTATTGTCAAAGCTTAACCAGTTGCCGATCGCCTGCCGTGGCTTGATGGCGGCAACTTGGCTCGATATTGCAAACCACCGTCACCTGATGGCAGCTGCGTGAGCGCGCGTGCTCCGCCAGAGGCATGCTCGCACGCTCACTGTGTTACGGGGGAGCCAGGGAGCGGGTAGGGTGGACTCAATGCCCGCCGGCTACCCGCACAGTGACAGAACGGAGGTCCGTGTATGTAAACACACAGATCTCCGTTCTGACAGGGGGAAGAAATGTGATCGTAGGCTTCGTGTGTATGGGAGTCGCGATCACTCTCCTCCCCCACTCAGCCCAGCCCCCACACAGTTAGTAACACCTCCCAGGGAACACAGTTAACCCCTAGAGTGCCCCCTAGTGTTAACCCCTTCCCTGCAAGTGACATTTATACAGTAATCAATAAATTTTCATAGCACTGATCGCTGTATGCCAATGGTCCCAAAAAAAGTGTCAAAATTGTCCAACATGTGCGCCGCAATGTCACAGTCCTGCTAAAAATCGCAGATCGCCACCATTACTAGTGAAAAAAAAACCCATCAATTAATTCTCATTGTTTGTAAACGTGGCAACTTTTGCGCAAATCAATCAATATACGCTGATTGCTAATTTTTTTTTTTACCAAAAATATGAGGAAGAATATATATCGACCAAAACCAATGAATAAATTTGCTTTTTATTATTTTTTTTTTGTATTTTAGCAAAACACAAGAAATATTGTTTTTTTTTTCAAAATTGTCGCTCTTTTTTTTTTTTTAATAGCGTTGATAGAAATGACGCAGAGGGGATCAAATAGCACCAAAAGAAAGCTCTATTTGTGAGAAAAAAACGGATGTCAATTTTGTTTGGGTACAACGTCGCACGACCGCGCAATTGTCAGTTAAAGCGACACAGCACCAAATCGCAAAAAGTGCTCTGGTCCTAAAGGGGGAAATCCTTCCGGGGCTGAAGTGGTTGGTTGAACAAGCTGAAGTTAGAAGCTGATTGGCTACCATGCACAGCTGTGCCAGATTTTGCACTCTCCAGTTTTAGTGAGTCAACCCCTACATGTCTAATACAGAAACACAATAACTGGAAAGAAATATAAAGCAAGTAACTTATTTCTCCATCAGTCAGTTTGCTGCTTTTTAAAAGCTTTCTAAAAGCTTTCTACAAATTAACCTAAAAAAATAAGGGATAAAAACAAAATATTTTAAAATTTTGTTAAAGGGTAACTCCACCTGCAGGGGGAAAAATAAAGAAAAAATAATATAGTGCATATAATGACAACACTAATCATAATGTAATTGATTGTTATTAAAAATTACCTTTCCTTTTCCATCTGCAGCCTCTGTAATTTTCTGAAAAAACAGTGAAATATGGCTACGTGGAGTTGTTCTGTACACAGAATGTATACTGACCACTCCCCAGAAATGTAATTTCCTGCTTGTGCGATTGGCTTATTGATTTTCCCAGAAGTCTGCACTAAGATACAAGTCAGATTTCAGGCATCCCCTGCAACAAAAATGTAATCTTTGGAGAGATACTCGAATAGGAAAACGTCTAAAGGGATGCAGGCCCAGCAGATTTCCTCATTGGTGCCTTGCAGCTACACAGCTGATAGATAATTATGAAACCACTCCCATTAGACTCACTCAGCACAGGAGGCACAGAGAAACACAGAGGGATTTCTTCAGAACAACAAAATGTAGGAATCTGCAACAAAGGTTGTTATAATCCTTGCAATGTACAGAGATCACCCAGAGGGGAATGTTTTTTTCTCAAGAAATGTGGAGCTTTAAATTTTTGTCCAACATCAAAGTGGTGATGGACAATAATTGTTTTGTGGGAAACGACGCACCAAAATATCATATAACCTTTAACAAGTTATTTACATTTCAAAAACTGTTTTCAATATATTTGACTAATGTTTTTATACTAATAACATATACTATAACATTATACTAAACCCAGTCACTAAAATCTAACACAAGCTGTTAATATCATTTAAAAATGAATTCAATATTTTTAAATAATATTTTTTTTAAATCTGCAGCTTGCATTGACATTAAACCTGATGACCCTGCCATGAAGGCCCTTGTTTGGGCACTTCCTGTTATAGGTTGACAGCTCGCCCTGTGTAATGACATGCAGCTACCCCTAGTGCGAGTGCATGTAGACATAATAGAGGTTGATTTACTAAAGGCTGTTCACTTTGCAAGAGCAATTGCTCCAGAGCTTAGTAGGGGAAGCTCTGCTGACTTCCATCATCCAATCATGTGCAAGCATAAATGTTTTTTGTTTTTATTCTCCCTGCATTTGATTGGGTATTCTTGACAAAGTGGGCTTCTCCTCATTTACTCTAGAGCAACTGCACTTGCAGAGTGCAGTCTATTTGCCTTTGGTAAATCAACTCCACAGTGTCTGAAAAGAAAGTGCAGGGGAAACAGCAGCACTGGAAAACATAAAAAGGATAAAAAAGGTGACAAACTTATGATACACGGAGGGGGGGGGGGGGGATTTCCTAAAACTGGAGCACTCATGGTGCATGGCAGCCAATAGGCTTGTTCAATTAAGCTTTGACAATAAAGCCTGGAAGCTGATTGGTTTCTATGCAGAGCTGCACCAGATTTTGTACTCTCCAGTTTTAGTAAATCAACCCCACAATAGACTGTTCACTCTGCAAGTGCAGTTGCTCCAGAGCTTAGTGAATAAGGAAAAACGTCACTTTGTAAAGAATACCCATTCACATGCAAGGAAAATAAAAATACAATATTTTTGCTTGCTAATGATTGGATGATAGAAGCCAGCAGAGCTTTACTACATAAAGACACCTTTCACACTGGTGGGGCAAAGAAGGGGTTAAAAACTCCCGTGCCGCGACGCTTCTGAAACGCTATTCAGGTGTTTCGGAAGTGCTGCCCATTCATTGCAATGGGCAGGGGCGTTTTTGGGAACCAGCCCCAAAGATGCTGCTGGCAGGGCTTTTCCTAACGTCCCGCAAGCGCACCGCCTCAGTGTGAGAGCACTCGGGCTTTCACACTCGAGCAGCATGGGAGGTAGTTTTCAGTCTCTTTACAAGCACTATTTCTAGCGCTAAAATGCCTGAAAACTGCCTTGCAATGAATAGGCAGCACTTCCAAAGCGTCTGAAAATAGCTTTGGAAGCGCCGCAACAAGGGCGTTTTTAACCCCTTTTTTGGGGCTAAAAGTGCCCCACTAGCGGCCAAAAAGCACCGCTTAAACATCGTTAAAGCGACGCTAAAAGGAGCATCGCTTTACCGCTAACGTGGCCACGGCCCCAGTAGGGAAGGGGTCTTAAACCCACAAGTACTTTTTTACCACTACTATTCCTTTATATCGGCTTTTGAAATTTACAAATGCAGCAATTTATAAAGTAGATGAAAGGTTTAGCCCTGGGAAACAGTTTTTGAAAGATAAAAAGTACATTTTATATAAAACTATATAGATCAGACCAACATGAGGGACAAATGAGTCGGAAAGAGGGACAGAGGGACTTTGTTCCAAATCAGGGACAGTCCCTCGAAATCCGGGACAGTTGGGAGCTATGGATTTACTAAAGGCAAATAGACTGTTCACTCTGCAAGTGCAGTTGCTCCAGAGCTTAGTAAATAGGAAAAAGCTTCACTTTGTAAAGAATATTTAATCACATGCAAAGAAAATAAAAATACAAACATTTTTGCTTGCACATGATTGGATGCAGAGCCCTCTTTAATATTGATTAGACCCTGGGCAAATATATTCTTGGGCCCTCCCGAATCCACTTATCAACTATTTGGGGGCAGTGCAGGGCTCAAGAGGCAGCTGTTTTGGACCCCACAAGAATGACTGGGTCCCGGGGGCAGCTGCCCCTTTTGCCCTGTGTTAACCACTTCCTTACTGGGCACTTAAACCCCCCTCCTGCCCAGACCAATTTTCAGGTTTCAGCGCTGTCGCATTTTGAATGACAATTGCGCGGTCGTGCGATGTTGTACCCAAATAAAATTGATGTCCTTTTTTTCCCACAAATAGAGCTTTCTTTTGGTGGTATTTGATCACCTCTGCGGTTTTTATTTTTTGCGCCATAAACAAACAAAGAGCAACGATTTTGAAAAAATAACAATATTTTTTACTTTTTGCTCTAATAAATATCCAAAAATAAAAAATAAAACAAACAATTATTCATCGGTTTTGGCCGATTTATATTCTTCTACATATTTTTGGTAAAAAAAATCGCACTCGGCGTTTATTGATTGGTTTGCGCAAAAGTTATCGCATCTACAAACTATGGGAATTGATTTATGGCGTTTTTATTATTATTTTTTTTTTTACTGGTAATGGCGGTGATCTGTGATTTTTATTGGGACTGCGATATTGGGGGGGACATGTCGGACATTTTTGACACTTTTTTGGGACCAATGACATTTATTCAGCGATCAGAAATTTAAATGTCCACTGATTACTGTGTAAATGTCATTGGCAGTGAAGGGGTTAACCTGAAGGGGGCAGTGAAGGGGTTAAATATGTTCCCTGGGTGTTCTAACTGTGGGGGGGCGGGGCTGGCAGGGACATAACAGATCTAACTGATCCCAGTGACAGGGATCAGTAGATCTGCTTGTCCCCCTCTCACAGAACGGGGAACCGCCGCGTTTACATCGGCGGTTCCCCGTTCTACAGCTCTGTACGGCGATCGCGGGTCAGGAGCGGACATCGAGTCCGCTCGACCCGCGGGCACGCCCACGCAGCGTGCGGCGGCGCGCGCCGCCGCCGCTCGTGAGAGCGCGCAGGGGGCGTGTTAGGGGGCGGACGTCAATAGACGTCCTCCCGGAGATTCAGATCCGCGCTGTAGACGTCTTTCGTCTATAGCGCGGATCTCTACTGGTTAAAGACAGCCCTGATTTACTAAGCTCTGGAGCAGCTGCACTTGCAAAGTGCACAGTGTCTATTTGCCTTTAGTAAATCAACCCCCATTGTTTTAGCTATAGTCGTAATCCCGTTCGGGGTCTTAAATTTATTTCAGAAACAGGTCTCAAATGATGAAAGTCTCCTGATCCATACAAGTCCATATCCCGGGGTGCCTGTATTTCAAATACAAGTAGTAAAGGACAATTGAAAATGTTCTATCTGCTAAAAGACAAAGGAGGCTGGAAAAGCAACTGGCTTGTTCTCACCTATTCTCTTGGCAGAAATATAAAACAAGTAAAGATTTGTCTGCCTAGTTTCAGGAAAGTGTACAGTTAGTTTACAACAAGGCATGCTGAAGTCCTTCTATAACAATTCTTCAAGTTAATGACGCTATTATTTAAAATAAGTTTCCAAGACAAAAAAAAAAAAAAAGGACTTGTGCTTCATATTGCCTGGAGGTATAAATCCAGCTACATTTTTACAAGAAGTACGTTTGCCAAGATACATTGAACAGGGTTTTTTTGGAAAAAAAAAAAAAAAAAGCGGCGTATGATCCCATGACTTAAATGGGAAGAATGAGATCAACTGAACTGTATTGGATCCATAAATTTCCCTTTTGACAGCTGGATACGTGATGGCAAGTATGATTTTTAATAACTCGAGTTCATCTCTTTTGCAATATCTTCATATATTCTCAGTTCCCCTCCCCCCCCCTTACCCTCCTCCCGCCTCCAGACTTACTACCATCATTTCTGGATAGAGAAGTCATTAACAGACCCGGGTCTTGGCCGGCTGGGGCCAGCTGTGCCATAGAAAATTTTGCAGGCAGTGACCAAAAGCACTCAGAGAAACAATTGAATTTCCAGCACACCGCCATCATTGGCTGATATATTTTTTCAAGGTCATTACCCAAGGCTGAGAAGGTCACATGATTAACGAGTGACAGACCCAATGAGACCCCGTGTGCATGAGCGTCCTTCTTTTAATTAGAGAGAGGTTGGGAAAAGTGAGGCTTGCGAAACCTATAGAGCTGACTTCAAGTGCAAGTTCCTGATTAATAAAATATGCAGGAAGGCATCGAAAATTGCAGGTTCCGCAGACATTTTTTTTTGGTTGGGCAGCACGGTTATAGGACTCTAGGAATGAAAATGAAATCAGGCGAGAAATTCTGAGAAAGGCCAAACTATATTTTTATGGAAACTCAACAATCAGAATTTAAATTTCATCATTATGCTGAAGAACTGAAAAAGTCAACCATTTTGTAGGTGAATATATTTTAGTAAAGAAACCTTAGAAGACCTAAGGAGCTACAATATATTTGTAGATTTCCCATGAGTGAAGAATTTTGGTTTACTCGACAAATTGGCGACTTATTAAATCTCTGCCATGGCAGGGAGTTTGCAGAGTCTGAAGGCTCTTCTGGAGTCCAAGTTTGGGGCATTGTCATCGCACTAAATACCCTACTTACTCTTTTCCTTCCCACCCCCTTTTTTTCTTCTTTGACTACACCCCCCAGACTAGTTTTTTTGGAATCGAGGAAAACTTTTGCTTAACCACTTGCCTACCGGGCACAATTACCCGCTTCCTACCCAGACCAATTTTCAGCTTGCAGCGCTGTCACACTTTTAATGACAATTGCGCGGTCATGCTACACTGTACCCATATGAAATGATGTGCATTTTTCATCACACAAATAGAGATTTATTCTGGTGGTATTTAATCATCACTGTTTTTTTTTATTTTTTGCAGTAAAAGTTGCAAACATGACTTTTTTGTCTTCACTGATGGGCACTGATAGGCTGCACTGATGGGCACCAATGAGGCAGCAATGATGACGAGGCACTGATGGGCATTGATGACGCGGCACTGATAGGCTGCATTGATGGGCACTAATGAGGCGGCACTGATAGCCTGCACTGATGAGGCAGCACTGGTGAGCACTGATGAGGAGGCACTAATGAAGAGGCACTGATGGGCACTAATAAGTGGCACTAATAGGTGGCACTGATAGGTGATAATAATAAAGAGGCACTAATGAAGAGGCACTGATGGGCACTAATAGGCGGCACTGGTGGGCACTGATTGGCAGCACTGATGAGCACTGATTGGCAGCACTGATTATCAGTGTAGATGTCTCTGTCACACAAGCTGGTTATTGGTTCTCCTCTCCTCATGCTGTCAGCGTGAGGAAAGGAATGCCGATAACCGGTTTGTGTTCACATCAGCTATGTCTATGATCTGAATGTGTCGCCTGTGCGCCGCAGCAGGCGTGCGAAAGGTGCAATCATGGGAGGATGTCATATGGCGCCCACCAATTCAACTATAACATGGTTGGGAAGTGGTTAATGGGGGGCTATATGTAAAGGTCTATTTTATTCTATTATAATCTCTATTCTCAGGCCTCCTTTTGTTTTATATGTTATCTTTGGTTGATTTAGTTGTATAATATCTCTCCCTATTAATCATTTGTACCTCTTTGATATGCATTACCTGAAATCTGTCAATAAAAACTATTGTAAACCAAAATCTGTCATGACAAGTGCACTTTAACTTGCAGAACAATAAAATGATAACCCTGACATCTATATGTGTAAATGAGTCAGGGACTGCAGTTATGTCACTAGTGCCAAGCTATAAAACGAAGATGTATCAATGCACTCTGCACAGTTGCAGTGACACTACACCCAATAATAATGAGCTCATTAAATAATTTAATTGACTGAGGAACTTGCTCAATAAACCCCAACCTAGCAACCTAACTAATACCCCCATACTAAAATAACCAGACTAAAACTCTCCATTTTGGAGTCAAATGGACATAGCAGTCCTTTATTTTAACATAACAAACAAAATGACATACAATATTAGAGAATCAATGCATAAAATACATTCAAAGTATTCATAGTAACAGTAGTTAACAGTCCTAACCAGGCCCAAAGTCTTTGAGGGCACTGATAATCCCAACAAAACTTGGCTGCATCTGCTATACCCAGTGAAAGGCCCCCATGCCAGTACTACACCGCCTCGGGGACAAAGATCCACCTACATACTTCCAGATACAACACAATTACGTCAATGTTACCAACATAACCCTACTGTTGGGAAAGGACACTCATACCTAAGATGGGCCCAACCCATAATCCTCCAAAATGTTAATACAATGCTGCCTTCAAAGACCCAGAGACCCCTACCCATTGCCCTGATTTGGGAACAGAAAGACCAAAATGCTGAAGCGGGAGTCAGAAATAAAAAAAAAGCACACACAGAAATGCAAGGAAATATACAAACGAAAGAAGGCACAAGAAACCAACTAACGGCCAAACCAAGTCTAGAGAGGGAAGCCGGGGGAAACCTCTCCAGTGCTGGCAAAGTTCCGACTGAAGCCCGACAGGGTTCAGCTTCCTCTCCTCATACTGGGGACCACCCCCTAATTCCTCAAGCTACCAGTCAATGTAAAAAAGAAATAAAAAAATAGGGGGTTCTGCATTATGGAACCTGAAATAAAAGTGGAGAAACATATTTGATGTATCAGATGATATGCAAATAACAATGCCAGCAAATGTACTGCCATTACATGTTGTAATGCTCAAAAACAACAGCAAATGTCTTATTAGTTGTAGCTAGTTTGTATATTTGTGGTGCACCTTTTATTTTTAAATAAATAAATACCATTAAAAAACGTATCTTCTTCAGTTAGCTTAACCCCTTCGTACCTAAGGGTAAAACAAATGTTAATGCCTAAGCACAATTTTGCAACTTTGACACGCGTTAGTAAAACCGTACAAATTGTCACAACTGCTTTGTGCATCCAGGTGGATTATACCACATTGTTTTCAGGACAAATTTGGCTTTCATTTGGTGGTAAATGGTAATGGATATCTCCTGTTTTATTCTTTATTATCAAGGAAAAACTGGCCCAAAATAGTAAAATAAAAACAAAAAACAAACATTTTTTTTTTTTAAATTTAGCTGTATACATCTTGTTACTAGCAAAACCTTCCACCAAAGAACAATGCAAAATAAATTCTCCTGCTCCTGCTAATCGCAGCGACACCACATATGTGTGTGTTAGTTGGTGTTTGTACCCGTAGCACTGCCCAGAAACAATAGTGTGCTTTTTGCTTCTTTTTTTTTTTTTGTCCTACCTAAAACACACTGAAACTGATACTGATTAAAAAAAAAAGTCCTGCTCAAAGTATACTGATCCTGACCTTTGACCCTTACTTGACCCAAACACTAACCCTGGCACTGACCTAGATCAAACCTCGATCTAGGTATTTTTCTTTATTTTTGTATTACTATAATTTATTTTATTGTATTCTTTTAACTTTCTTTTGCTCTGCAAGGAGAGCAAGAGATACAATGTATCTTTTGTATCAATGTATCTTTTCTCTCCATTCACAGAAAGAGAAACACAGTGGGCGGGTTTCGAAGTGACCAATCACTGTGGTAGCCAATCAGAGGCTACCACATTGATCAGGTGATGGGGAATCAGGAGTTGTAGGTCCCAATCATCTGTATGAGCCCCGCATACATGTGTTATGCCAATGTGAAGTAGCCATATGTAAGGTAAAACCAAGCTACTGACATCCTTTGAAATCATACTGATATCTAATAGGACTTATGATATTGATGACATTGACAGTCAGTCAAAGTCATCAATATGAGTGTTTGGGGACATATAGGGCAATAATTTCTAATTATAAAAAGGTTGAAAACCCTGAATTAGTGTACACATTATCCATTATATTCATTATTCTTTTAGGAATTAATGTGATTATACCAAGATGTTAAGCAAGCCCAAGACCTCTGGATTCTGACCAAAAGGGCAAAATAATAGGGATATGACATACCGGACTGAATATTTGGGTGGGATTAGGAGCGAGGGGCTATTCCTTACAAATCAGCTTTTCCTGATTTGCTACTATCCGCAGTTGCACCCGATTTTGCGCTCTCCCGTTTTAGTAAATCAACCCCATTGCATAGTCTGAGTGATAACTATGAGACTGAGGAAGTGTTTCCTAGAATAAAGATCTCATCTAAAGCCTCGTACACACGGTGCGATTGTCGTACGACCGCACGTCTGACTTTTCCCAAAATCGGCTGTCCGTGATTTTGTAAAGTTATCGTTCGACAAATGCAAATGTAGTGACGTGCTACGAGCGTATACAGAGCAAGTTCTGTTTTCGCGCGTCACCCTTTGGGCTCCTTCCGCTAATTTCGTGTTTATACGACCGAACACTTCTGGCTTGTTCCTGGGTTCTGAACATGCGTGTTTGTACTTTCAACTTTTGTTTGTCCAACTTCTGTACAGACGAACCCAAAAAGGCTGTCGAATGGAGAGTACTAACGGTCGGTTTATTGTACGACAATTTTAGGCCGATAATTGTACCATGTGTACGGGCCTTAAACCTTCTGGATCTTTCTTGAAAAATGATACTTTTGATGCATGCTGTAACATATCCATTTTATTCATGCAGACTTGTGTTGTTACCGTAAGATCAATTTTAAGGTATGTGGTCGGGTTTAGGATTGGGGTAAATGACTTTGTTTGGGGTAAATAACTTAGGATTTTAAATTCCTACTCTTGCATCGCCAAAATATGACATTCGCTATAAACACCAGCACCACA
>BLSH010374737.1:580909-591273 GCA_018402905.1 Glandirana rugosa
CCCGTCGCCGTCCCTATCCCCTCCGTCGCCACCGTCTCTATCCACCTCCACCGCGGGTACGTGGGAGTTACCTGCCGGGCGGTGACGACTTTTACCTGGTTTCGGCCCGGTTTCGTCACGTCCTTGGAAAAAGTTTCAACCTGACTGTACACAGCCTGGTCAATTCTTCCGAGAGTATCCCTTGGTAACTAAACATGTGCAGTACACTGTACACCAGGGTTTCACACAACGTGGCCACACTTGGTCCGGATTTCCAGGACTCTTTATTTTGTCGACTTCCCACTCCAGTCTACCTTGTCAGCAATCTGTGGAGCGGCAAGTTTATGCAGGTGAAGAAGGAGCATCATTCATGACGGACTGTTCCATCTGACCTCACCCTTCAGCTGTTTTATTTCTCAGGACCTTTAGGCCTGGTTCACACCGGTGCAACACACTTTGGGACCACATGTCACATGACGTGTACAAATCAATGGTTCCCTATGAGAGCCTTCTTAACTGGTCCGACACATGTCAGTCCAACTTTGAAAAAGGTTCCTGCACTGCTTTGGCCCGGCTTTGGTCCATTTTCAGCAGTGGCGGGCCGTCCATTGAGGGTGCATGGGCGCCACCTCCACCTATCTCTGCCACCGCTGCCTCCCCTATCCCTGCCGCTGCCCTCCTATCCATAGGCCCGGCCCCTTTCAGGATGCCGGGCGCATGAATTATAATTGTGAGCCCAATAGGCTTGCACTCTCAGCCCACCCAGGTGTGATAGAATAGCGAATGAATATTCGCTATTCTAACACTGATCCTCCTCCCGGCCAATCAGCAAGCGGGTCTGAGACCTGTCACCCAATTGGCTAAAAGGACAGGCGATCCTATTGGATGCCTACCACTTAGGAGGAGGAGATGCACGGAAGATGGAGGAGGGGACAGAGCAGGAGCCGAGGTGCCGCTGCCCGTCACCCACCGCCTTGATGGAGTAAGTGCCAGACCAACCGGCAGACAAAGGGGGGGGTGGTAGTGCCATGCCACCGGCCACCGGGGTGGGGTGGTGGTAGTTGCTTGCCCGCAGCCCTCCCAAAAAAATTCACCAGTCGCCACTGGTTTTAAGCCCAGACGGTCCGTGTTCATCCAATCCCCCATAGAGGAGAGCAGAGCTCTGACAGGTCCGTTTCTGCACGGAGTGCAGAGACGGTCTGGTCATCTGCTGGCTCAGAGGGGATCAACGGATAGATCCCCGCTCGTGTGAAAGGACCCTTATGTTGGAGGGGATTTTGTTACGGCAGCTTGGTGGGTCAGGGGGTCTTTGGGGGGTCAGTGATTATTGACATTGTTGCTAAATTGTGGGGTCCATCTAAGGTATGGTGCCTCCACGTGGTTGGTTAGTGGTACCCACCCCCCCAGGAGCTAGGTCCCATGGGGGGGTGGAAGTATGGTGCGGTCATAACACCCTCGAGCCAGTTGGGTTGCGAAGAGGACATGGGCGATTTCAGTAAAATTGTGCCTTATGGACACCCAAAGACCCCTTGTTTACATTGTTACAATTACATTGTTGAATGGTATTTTGGTTGCTATGTTATTTATTCATTGTTAATAAATTGGCTGCTGTGGCCGTATTAAAAAGCATGTCGCGCAGTCTGTGTCTTTATTTAAGGGCAGGTTTTAGGACCAGGTTGACGAATCCATTAGTCATGTGTTTTGTCTTGTGTTATGCAACTTTATGGGAGAGATTTACCAAAACTGGGGCACACAGAATCTGATGCAGCTGTGCATGGTAACCAATTAGCTTCTAGGTTTTATTTTCAAAGCTTAATTGAACAAGCTAGTGGTTAGCAGCTGATTGGTTACTATGCACAGCTGCACCAGATTCTGTGCGCTCCAGTTTTAGTAAATCCCCCCTATGTGTCGCAAGTAGCATGATAAGTTGCAGCAGTGTGGCTTATAAAAGGCCCCGAGATGGGAAAGGCCTTGGGCTCAGGAAGGAAAGCCCCGGGACTGATGGAAAGGGCCCTGGTGGTAAGGGGGGGCCTTCATGGTTTCTTGCACCGGAATCCTGAAGGCTATAGTTATGCCACTGGTCTGAATGCTTTGACGATCAGTAAATGCCAAAGTAAATCAACGTCAGTATTTCATTATGGCAAGTGTAAGTTTGGTGTAAGTGTAGAAAATAACACTCTCAACACTTTAGTCAATACTGTTGAATTTATCTTAACACGGTATGTCTAAAGAGAGATCCGTTCTCACTTTGGGCCATGTCAGATGGGCGATATTGTAACAGCGAATAATCACTGCTACAAATCGCTAATGCCAGCAATTAACAGCAATCTTGTAGTAAGTGTTATAATCCCGAGAGCTCCTGGCATTTTGATAAAAAGCGATTTGTTGCTGCCACATGTTAAGTTAGTGCTACAGCATTGGGCTGGTGTTCTCTCTTTCAGCCACTTGTAGCTAAGCCATAGAAGAGAATGCAGAGTGGCTGTCACTGGAGAGCTGGTCAGTGACATGAAACACTGCTAGCCACAGATTATGCAACCTTCTTTCCTTCAACCACAGGTTGCAGACAGAACTGGCTTAATGGGTGAATCTGCGGGGAACTGTGTCAAAAATGTATATCTTTATAAGAAGCTGGGTAGTGGATTCATGTTTTGTATTTTGATGAATCCACATATGTCAAACACAAGTCCCGCGGGCCAAATCTGGCCCTCTAGGCCATTTCTTGTGGCCCTTGCACCTCTAACGCAGCTGAGGCACCTCCCTCGTCTCTACCCCCACCTTGTCTCAGCAGTTAGCAGCAGAAAGGAGGATAGAACTCCTCTGCCAGATCCCGTGCCTCTCCATGCAGCTTTGGAGAAGTTCACCCCTGCCACCACCAGAGGTTGGCAGCAGAGACTAGGACAGAACTCCTCCTACAGATCCTGATGTGGCTCACAATGAAATTGAGTTTGACAATCCAGATTTAAACCAACACCTAATCATTTTTCAAATTGAAAACTTACTTCTTTTAAGAATCCCATCCATTTATGGGTGGGGGTACGGGGAACTGAAAATGCCAGCAATACCACCAGAGAGCTAAATGTTTAATTGTGTATGTGTATACAGTGCTGTGTGTATGTATGTCTATGAGTCTGTATGTATTGTACATGCAGTGTATATACAGTATACCATGTACATTACCGACCTCTGACTTCTGCAATATGTTCGTTACCCACCCTAGACCCCTGTATTATGTACGCTACCCACCCCAGACCCCTGCACTATGTACGTTACCCACCCCATACCCCTGCACAATGTGCGTTACCTACCATGGATCCCTGTATTGTGTATGTTACCCACCCCAGATCCCTGTACTATGTACGTTACCTACCCAAGTCCCCTGCAAGATGTATGTTACCCACCCCAGACCCCTGCACTATGTTCGTTACCCACCACAGACCCCTGCACTATGCACGTTACCCACCCTAGACCCCTGCACTATGCACGTTACCCACCTCAGACCCCTGCACTATGTACTTTATCCAGACCCCTGCACTATGTACGTTTCCCACCCCAGACCCCTGTACTATGTACATTACCCACCCCAGACCTCTGAACTATCTACGTTACCCACCCCAGACCTCTGCACTATGTACATTACCCACCTCAGACCCCTGCACTATGTAGGTTACCCACCCCAGACCACTGCACTATGCATGTTACCCACTCCAGACCCCTGCAATATGTACGTTACCCACTCCAGACCCCTTCACTATGTAGGTTACCAACCCCAGACACATGCACTATGTACATTACCCACCCCAGGCCCCTGTACTATGTACATTACCCGCTCCAGACCGCTGCACTATGCATGTTACCTACTCTTAACCCCCAGCACTCTGTATGTAGGCTCAAGTTTTAAGCTCCTCCCACTATTAGTGCTGGATCCTCCACAGAAGGGAATGTCAAAACTCATGAAGCCCACACAATAACGACTGACAACATATCCAACGTCCTTGATCGTGTGATCTGATATCTCATGACTAAGCACCAAGGAACCACTGTGGGTGGCTCTGTAACCTTCATTTTTATTGCTGTGCGTGTCCCCGTTAAGGAGATCCCCCCCCCCCGCCCCCTCTATTTTTCCTGTTTACTATTATCATTAAAAGTGAAAGTAAAAGAAAATCCCACATTTTGGGATGTCCCTAGAAAAGTACTAGAGGGGGAATCTTCCAATGAGGACACTAGTTCTGGTGGCCTGGAGGTCCCCAGGGAATTCTCTTCATTTGCAGGGATTTCCTCTCACTTCCTGTTTGGCTATGGGACAGGAAGTGATGGGAAATCTCCGCAATGGGACACAGATGATGACATTTTAACCCTCCCCTATTCTATCCAAAATGAAAAAATTTTTTCCCAAAGTTCTACTTCAACGTTGTGATACTGGCCAACCAATGTGGACGTGTGGCTGCTTGTGTCATGATCTAGCCAAGATTAAACACACTCCTGTGCAAATTTCGGAGAGATGAACCCGTTAGCACTTTTGGAGGTAACTTGCTCTCCCGCAGGCATATGATGGACACAGAGATCTTCATTAATTTCAGTGCAGCGCTGATGCAGCTTACCAGGACACAATTCTCTGCATGTCAAACAGCCTTAAAGGGAATGTCACCAGGAAAGGACATGGACATCCGGCTATTCATTAATTAAAACACCATACTTTTGCCAAGTCTGCCATGGTCCAGAACAATGTAGTAATGAGATAACAATCTTGCTCTAGATGCAGCCCTATTAAATATTTATTTGCAGTGTCCAAGCCCAGCGCAGCACCTGACTCCATGCATATCCCTGCTATATTATCGTAGCGATGAATAAAAAGTGCCAATACTGCTGATTTTCTGTATTTGATTATTCAGCAGTGGGATAATCCCTCTTTTTGACCCAAATCCCTATGTCCTTTATTCCTTCTCTGTTGTCCCTCTTTTTGGCCTGATGTATACACCTCTACAGAGTATGTACTATTTAACCACTGAAGGTGTTATACAGCAGTAAACCTTTTGTCCAACCTCCAAACTGTGGCCCTTTGCTTGCCTTAATTCATCCCTTGGGACAATTTTCCTACAACTAAAACCAACAATAGGGCACTATTCCTCCTACTGACACCAAAGATGGGGCACTATTCCTCCCACTAGCACCAATGATGGGACACTATTCCTCCTACTGACACCAATGATGGGGCACTATTCCTCTCACTGATACCAACAATGGGACACTATTCCTTCCACTGATACCAATGATGGGGCACTATTCCTCCCACTGATACCAATGATGGGGCACTATTCCTCCCACTGATACCAATGATGGGGCACTATTCCTCCCACTGACACCAATGATGGGGCACTATTCCTCCCACTGATACCAATGATGGGGCATTATTCCTCCCACTGACACCAATGATGGTGCACTATTCCTCCCACTGATACCAATGTAGGGGCACTATTCCTCCCACTGATACCAATGATGGGGCACTATTCCTCCTACTGACACTAATGATGGGGCACTATTCCTTCCACTGACACCAATGATGAGGCACTATTCCTCCCACTGACACCAATGATGGGGCACTATTCCTCCCATAGTCACCAATGATGGGGCACTATTCCTCCCATTGATACCAATGATGGGGTACTATTCCTCCCATTGATACCAATGATGGGGTACTATTCCTCCCATTGATACCAATGATGGGGTAATATTCCTCCCACTGATACCAATGATGGGGCACTATTCCTCCCACAGACACAAATGAAGGGGCACTATTCCTCCCACTGATACCAATGATGGGGCACTATACCTCCCACTGATACCAATGATGGGGCACTATTCTTCCCACCTATACCAATGATGGGACACTATTCCTTCCACTGACACCAATGATGGGGTGCTATTCCTCCCACTGATACCAATGACGGGGTATTATTCCTCCAACTAACACCAATGATGGGGTAATATTCCTCCCACTGATACCAATGATGGGATAATATTCTTCCCACTGATACCAATGATGGGGCACAATTCCTAACACTGACACCAATGATGGGACACTATTCCTCCCACTGACAATGATGGGGCACTATTCCTTCCACTGACACCAATGATGGGACACTATTCCTCCCACTGACAACAATGATGGGACACTATTCCTCCCACTGACCTCAGTCTGACTGCCATTCTCTACTCGCACTGGCCAGCTCCACTAAAGCCTGAAGCACAGTAAACTGGCCTTTTGTTTAGAAAGTTTGGAGACCCTAAATTATTGCATTTGTTATTTTATTTTGAAAAAAAAGTGTAAAGGTAAAGTAGAGGTGAAAATTAAAAATGGTGGCTTTAACCAATCATTTTTTGCTGCATCAATTCTTTGTGGTCCAAACAATGGGGTTTGGTGGAGTAGTGTCCACTGCCTACGCACTTTAAACTAGAAGGTGCTCCTCTTTCTTATTTCTGAAAATTGATAGGTATGCTTTTATCTTGCTACAAATGATCACATACAGCCCTATGCCAATCTCAATGCGAAGAGTTGTATACAACACTCCAACAATAATAAGTCTTATTAGAATCACGCAAACAACCAGTCACAAGTGCTTCTGACCGAAGAGCTCATTAGCATTCGCGTGCCAGTTCTATTCTTTTGGGTAAGTCCACCAACAAACAGAGGTGAAGACAGAGAGACAGAGACAGGTAGCTCTCGTTCTTAAGAAGACATTTGCATCTCTATGGCCAGATTAAAGTGGAAGGCAAGTCAAAACCTAACTAAGCTTAAATCTACTCCCACCCCCATTCTAAGCCTATTCTAATCTTAATTAGCTTTTGACTTCCACTTTAAAGCTGAAGTTCAGGTATGGACATTTTTACATAGTTGTGTTGGTCCAGCTTGGCACAATGCTATGTGCCATACCTGTGGAATCCCCATAGAAGCTGGATATCACAGCAGTAGGCACAGCTACAGTGGTCTCCATTAGCTTCCGGACCCCATCCCGAGTGGTTACCCTTCTGCATGTTGGCGAAAAAGGTTGCTTTCTTTACATTCGTGCCATTCAGGGAACACTTTTCTCAATTAAAATGGTAGTAAACTCCTGAATTCGATTTTTACCTTCAGATAAGCTTATAATAGGGGTCTGTAAGGGGTTGTAGGTGGGACGGTCCCAAGAAGTTTCAGTAGGAAGAGGGCAGGCATCAGGGAATCTTCCCTCCCCTGTATTTATTGGTGGTTTCTGCCCTGCCATGGGTACATTGCTGGGGGATTGGAGATCTGTCATGGCAACTGGACCAATGTAACTATGTATAAATTGTCATACTTTCCATACGATACCATAACTTCAAATTTAAAGAAATAAATATCTCTTCCCAATACCCTATGCTAAACTAACCCCCGCACACGCACACACACTTTCCATGTAATCCACAACACATTTAGTAAAAATCTATAGCCTGCACGCAAACATCCTATAAACTTGAATGGGGCTCAGTCAGGCCCGGAGGGAAAATCCAGAAGGAATAGACTAAGGGACCGCATGACTGAGTTAAAATGGGAGTGTAGGACAGGGATGGAGCCCTGGCAAGTTTTGAAGGACACAAGAAGAGGGGTACTGACCTGATTGGGGAATTAGACGGGAGGGGTCTGTAGGGGGTTGTAGGTGGGACGGTACCAAGAAGTTTCAGTAGGAAGACAGCAGGCAGCAGGGAATCTTCCCTCCTTCCCCTGTACTTATTGATGTTTTCTGTCCTGTCATGGGTATGTTACTGGGGGATTGGGGATCTGTCAAGGCGGCTGGCGTGGTCCAAGGCCATAGAAATTAGGCAGTAGTGAAGGTTAAAAGGTTGGGGACCTGTCTTGTGTACAGCTTCCCCTAAGTTAGTAATTGTATGGCAGTAAATGGTGTTCCTAACCATCTCCTAGTCGGTGGGGTGTGGCTGGGGACATATTTTATGGGTCATACCTATTACTTGGTTGCCTACAAGGGGCCTTGAGACTCCAGTATACACTCAGTCTTTGCTGGTTAGTTGTTATATTTATTTTGTTATTTATATGGTTGTACTTGTAGCTATAGGTAAGCCTAGAATAAGGCTTACCTGAAGGTACTGTAAATGTCTCCTAAATGTGCGCCGTTTAGGAGATATTTACTGTGTTGTCCCCTCCGTGCCGTTTCTTCCCGAGCGAGTGCTGTGACCGACGTCACGCGACTCCAGCCAGTGACAAAGCCGGAGTCTGTGGCCCCGGAAGGAAGAGGGGCAGACATGGATGCGGCTTCCAGCGGGGACAGCGCTGGCTTTGTTTCCAGGTAAGTGCCACATAATGGGCTAGAATGCGATGCATACTAGCCCATTATGTTTTTACTTTGCAGGGAACAAAAGAGGAAGTAAAACCCATCAGGGTTTACTTCCTCTTTAAATCCCAGTTGGTGTCAGAGTCTTATTTTGTTGGTAGGGTGGTTAATGGATTGGCCAGGCAACTTGGGGGAAGGCCTGAACTTCATCCGTTATACCCTAGTCAAGGACCTGCAGGGTGTGAGTGTGCATGCGTGATTAGATGTATGGGGGTTGAATTACTAAAGGCAAATAGACTGTGCACTTCGCAAAGAGCAATTGCCCTCTAAAAGTGCAGTTTCTCCAGAGCTCAGTAAATGAGGTAAAGCTTCACTTTTTAAAGAGAGCCCAATCACATGCAAGGCAAATTTAAAAAAAAGTAAAAAACATTTTTGCTTGCACGTGATTGTAGGACAGAAATCAGCAGAGCTTCTTCTCATTTAGTAAACTCTGGAGCAACTGCAGTTTGCAAAGTGTACAGTCTATTTGTAAATCAACCCCTCTGTGTATTTAGAGGTCTAGGAAGAGGGTATGGGGTATTTTTATAAACTTCTTGAACTTGTCCTTTAAGCTAGAATCCCAGTGCTCACACTGACTGAGTATCCAATACACATTTGGCCGCACATCTTATCATTTAAAAAAAACCCCCATAAATGATTATGCCATCTTAAAGCTGAACTCAAACAGCTGAAATACATATATTTGAACTCTCTCATCTGTCAAAAGCTCTGGCAGGCAGCACAGCAAGGGACAGCACTTTCTCCTGTAAGGGGCCCCATTCACACCTGAGAGTTTTGTAGGGCGAGGTTTTAAGATTGAAAAAAAAAAATCAATGCACTTCTATAGTGGTGGTTTCACATCTTCTCTAGATTGCTACGTTCTTGAAGCATTTTTTCTTCCCACAGAAATGCATTGAAACATGGAAATCGCACGTTTAGGAGCATTTTTCTGCTCATATGTGTAGTTATCTCCCTACAAAGCACTGTTCGAGGTACAAGCAGACAGATACACTGAGAAGTCTGCAGTGGCTTTCCATAGGGGCACTTGCAGAAGAAGAGGAGCCTGGAGTGTGGACGGGGGACCCCAAAAGAGGATGTATTGCTAGAGAATTTTTTTTTTCTTGGGGGGGGGAGGTGCATGTGATCAGCACAGGGCCAATCGGCACTGTCCAGAAGAAAGCCAATGTCCTGCAGCCTCACAGGACATTCAAAGGAGAATGAAAACTCCTCCTACAAGCTTTAACCAGACACTGATAGAAGTCACAGGACTGCTATATACTGCCAATGAGAAAAGATATTTAGCAGTTTATATTTACTAAAATAATTGCATTTCCATGTTCCATGTGTACCGTGGGAGACCAAATACAGTCAGGTCCATAAATATTGGGACATCAACACAATTCTAATCTTTTTGGCTCTATACACCACCACAATGGATTTCAAATGAAACAAACAAGATGTGCTTTAACTGCAGACTTTCAGCTTTAATGTGAGGGTATTTACATCCAAATCAGGTGAACGGTGTAGGAATCACAACAGTTTGTATATGTGCCTCCTACTTTTTAAGGGACCAAAAGTAATGGGACAGATTAACAATCATAAATCAAACTTTCACTTTTTAATACTTGGTAGCAAATCCTTTGCAGTCAATTACAGCCTGAAGTCTGGAATGCATAGACATCACCAGACGCTGGGTTTCATCCCTGGTGATGCTCTGCCAGGCCTCTACTGCAACTGTCTTCAGTTCCTGCTTGTTCTTGGGGCATTTTCCCTTCAGTTTTGTCTTCAGCAAGTGAAATGCATGCTCAATCGGATTCAGGTCAGGTGATTGGCTTGGCCATTGCATAACATTCCCCTTCTTTACCTTAAAAAAACTCTTTGGTTGCTTTCGCAGTATGCTTTGGGTCATTGTCTATCTGCACTGTGAAGCGCCATCCAATGAGTTCTGAAGCATTTGGCTGAATATGAGCCGATAATATGGCCCGAAACACTTCAGAATTCATCCTGCTGCTTTTGTCAGCAGTCACATCATCAATAAATACAAGAGAA
>BLSH010374737.1:613997-627590 GCA_018402905.1 Glandirana rugosa
AAAAAAAATAGTCGGGACAACCACCCGAAACCACTCTACAGTCCCCAGATTTGTCTGGGGACTGTAGAGAGGAAACTCTGTCTCTTTCCCTGACTCCTATCTCTAAGGGGTCAGGGAAAGAGTCGTAACTTTTACTTACCTGTACTCTCTTTCCGAGGGTAAGTAAGTATTTGACTTCGTAAGTCAGTGTCCAATGAGACGAGTCAATAGTGTCCTGTGTCCTCTTTAACCATCGCTGACGAGAGACACAGGTTAGGGGAATCTCTATCCTCAGTCCCTTTCTCTGTCTCAAAGGAGAGATGTCAGGGGTCTGTTTAGACCCCTGACATCTCACCAAAGCCCACCAACAGGGCTGATAAAAAAAAACAATACTTATTACAAAATAAAATTGTAAAAAAAATAAAATAGAATAAAAAACGTCTGACACCACCCCGTCCTACCGTCACTCTCCATTGCCCCAATTCCCTCCCCCCAAAAAAGCATTGTGAAAAAAAAATGAACAAATTAAATTGTAAAAAAGTAAATACATAAAAAAACTATTGACACCATCCACTGCTCTACTGACACTGTCCACTGCCTCATACCCCCCCTCCCCAAAAGCACTGTGAAAAAAATATTTACAAAATTATTTGAAGAAATATTAATTTTTTAAAAAAAAATAATAGATAATATAATCATAAAAACAAAAAACTGCTGACCCCATCCACTGCCCTACTGTCACTGTCCACTACCCCCCCCCCCCATCACAATTTAAAAATAAAATTGTAAAAAAAACATTAAAAACACTGTCTGACACTGTCCATTGTCTACTGGCACTATCCACTGTCCCCAAAAAAGCATTTGGAGAAGAAAAACCCATTAAATTGTAAAAAAATAATAAAAATAAATACAAATAAAGAACTACTGACACTGTGCTCTGCCCTACTGACACCATCCTGCACATACTACCTACCACCGTACACTCCACACTCCTCACCTGCACATACTATCCACCTCCATACACTCTATAATCCTCTTCTGCACATACTACCCACCACCATACACTCCATACTCCTCTTCTGCACATACTACCCACCTCCATACACTCAATACTCCTCTTCTGCACATACTACCCACCTCCATACACTCAATACTCCTCTTCTGCACATACTACCCACCTCCATACACTCCATACTCCTCTTCTGCACATACTACCCACCTCCATACTCCTCTTCTGCACATACTACCCACCTCCATACACTCAATACTCCTCTTCTGCACATACTACCCACCTCCATACACTCCATACTCCTCTTCTGCACATACTACCCACCTCCATACTCCTCTTCTGCACATACTACCCACCTCCATACACTCCATACTCCTCTTCTGCACATACTACCTACCTCCATACACTCCATACCCCTCTCCCTGCACATACTACCCACCTCCATATACTCCATACTCCTCTTCTGCACATACTACCCACCTCCATACACTCCATACCCCACTCCCTGCACATACTACCCACCTCCATATACTCCATACTCCTCTTCTGCACATACTACCCACCTCCATACACTCAATACTCCTCTTCTGCACATACTACCCACCTCCATACCCCACTCCCTGCACATACTACCCACCTCCATACACTCCATACTCCTCTTCTGCACATACTACCCACCTCCATAATATAGGTATATACTCTTCACTCAATATATATAAATAAATGTAAAACTGATATACATTTTTTCTTTATCGATTCCTGGGGCCCACTTTTTATTTTGCACATGGGCCCAATGATTTCAGGATACGCCCCTGTATAATCTACATTTTTTTATATAGATCAGACACTGGGACACATAATGTTATATAACAGAGGGGATGGCATGAATAGATTATAGTGGCTTAACAATCACTTTAAGATACACATATTTGGTATCACTGCGATTGGCAGGAGCAGGAGAATTTGTTTTGGGTTCTTCTTTGGTGGTAGGCCATGGTAATAGTAAGAAATATGCAGCTAAATTTTATCTGTTCATAAAACAATCAGGAGATATTCATTACCATTTGCCACCAAATGAAAGTCCAATTGACCCTGAAAAAAACTGTAACATAATTACTTGGATAGTAGTTGTGATTATATGTACAGTTTTACTAACATATGCCAAAGCTGCAAAACTGTTCAGGCATCAGGATTTGTTTTACCTTTGTTGTGAAGGGGTTAAAGCATATCTAACTCCAAGAACACGAATGTAATCCATTGCAGCTTACCAGTCCTTACATGTATTGGCTGCATCAATTAGTTTTTTCAGCCTTTTTTCAAATTATTTTCACTTTCCAGTAACATATTTCCTGTTCTGGGTGACAACACATACTCATCATAGTTTGTGGAGAAGCTAAATTGTCACTCTAGGAAGTAAGAAGTGTGCTAGGAGTGCACTTGTGCCTTGATGTTTAACATTACAGACCATGTCCAGCTGAATGTGGCTAACTACTACTAGATAATGAGAGCACCGGAAATTATCAGCTGACAAGATTTCTGGTATTTTTGCACTAATTGAACAGATATAAAAAAACAACACTTTTGAATGGCTCATTAACAAGCCAAAAGGGAGTGAATAAAAATAGTTCACTGTCCAGGTATAATGTTAGCTCACGCTTCCTGTTGACCGCCTATCTTTGGCTGTGAGTCAGAGGATGCGGCACGCCACACTGCGGCGGAGAGATCGGTTGTCTTACATAAAAAGCCCACAGTCCCATCTGCTGCTTCTTGCCCAGCTCAGATTTGCTCAATAGGCATTTTTTACATACTGCCATCAGAGTAGTACAGAGTCACCATAGAGCAGGGGTCTCAAATTCAAATTACCTGAGAACCACTGGACAAGTTTTCATATCCTGTGGGGGCTGCATGCAAACTTTCAAACTTCAAAAACAACATTAAACTATATACAGTGGTAGTTACTGCTTAGTACCTGTCACTGCATCCTCACCAGTGCCCATCAAATACAGCCTCACCAGTGCCCATCAAATGTAGCCTACCAGTGCCAATCAAATGCAGCCTTATTAGTGCCCACCAAATGCAGCCTCACTTGTGCCCATCAAATATAGCCTCACCTGTGCCCATCAAATGCAGCCTCACCTGTGGCCTTTAAATGCAGCCTCACTGTGCCCATCAAATACAGCCTCACTGTGCCAATCAAATGCAGCCTCACTGTGCCCATCAAATGCAGTTTTATCAGTGCCCACCAAAAGCGCGCCTCACCAGTGCCCATCAAATGCAGCCTCACCTGTGGCCTTTAAATGCAGCCTCACTGTGCCCATCAAATGCAGCCTCACTGTGCCAATCAAATGCAGCCTCACTGTGCCCAACAAATGCAGTTTTATCAGAGCCCACCAAAAGCGTGCCTCACCAGTGCCCATCAAATGCAGCCTACCAGTGCCCATCAAATGCAGCCTCACCAATGCCCATTAAATGCAGTCTACCAGTGCCTGGATCACACAGAGCAGCAATCTACTGCTGTGTCACACAGCTTGGATTTGAATTGCCGAGGTGGCCACTGGAGTAAAGTCCCGCCCCCTAGCCTGGGTTCTGTGATACACGTCACACTGATTAAATTTCCCGGCATTGGATCAGTGTGTCGCCTATCACAGGAGTCGGTCTAGGAGGCGGGACTTTATCACAGTGCCGCCCAACAATTCAGACCCAAGCTCTTTGACACAGCGATGTGTGTGATGTACACAAGGAAAGGAGGAGGGAGGGGAGCACTCTGGCACTTCAGTGCCCCCCTCCCCCCCGCTGCCTCAACTTGTGGCGCTGGGTGTGGCCGGCCCTGCAGCCACAGCTCAAGGCGACCCCAGGGCAGGCGGTCTACTGAGAAATTTCCTGTTAGACCAGTCCATCCCTGATCCTGGAGGACCAGTCCTGCTGGCCGTTTATAACTGGTCCATTTACAGCCCACGAGTCGGTTCTTTGAGACTCCTGCTATAGACACACTGTACTGCTCTGGGGGTGATCTGGGATTCTTTTTTACACTATTATAGCTTATAGCAGTGCTGATCACTGTTATAAGCAATAGTATTCAAGTGTTACTAAAACTAGGAACCTTAGTTTTCATTCTCTTCTGATTGCCCTATGAGGATGCAGGGCCCCTGACCCTCTGCCTGGACAGTGCTGATTGGCCCTGTGCTGATCACATGCACCCTCCCAAGAAAAGAAAAGACTCTCTAGCAATACACACCAAACTAAGCATGTGCAGAGTGACTTCAAACGCTCCGATGGAGCAGATGGATTGGGGACAGTGGATGAAGGGGAGGAGCAGCCTTTTTACACAATGCAGAGGACTAACCCCTTAGGTTCCACAGTGAGTATAACAAGCATGCTTTACTGCATATACAGACTGATTTTACTGATGTGGGTTTAGTAACACTTTAACTGTCATGAATGGCTTTCAATCTTGACAGCTTGCTTACTACTTGCGATTGTCTACAGCTAATTACATGGTACAGGGTGCCAGCTGTGGCCCAATCATGGCATCACAACGGTAAGCAAGCTGTCATTATTGGAAGCCATTCATGACAGTTTTACCTACACATTGTAGTCATGTGATCGCTATGACTGGTCATAGCAAACACATGTGCGGCTGGGTATCCAGGGGAGGGGCGCACCGGGGCATGTGCACCTCGACTTACCAGTATGTTGCAGGGCCTGCAGCTGCCACCCACTCACAGTAAATGTACTGTGGGTGGATGGCAAGTGGTAAAAACTAAACTGTATTTGGGTGCCACAAACCGAAAACTCTTTTCAAATAATTTTTATATTTAATATTTAACAATATTTAAAGCTAATTCCCCCAAATGCACCCATGTATCCATGTTTTATTTTGCTGAGAAATTACTTTGAAAACAACAACCTCCTAGCAGTTCTAGGAGGGCCATCTTGAGTAAGGGCAGATGATTAATGTAGCATTTACATCCCGTAATCCATCTGCCCTTAGCCCAGGCAAGCAGGTAGGAGGATGTGCTTAGCTGAGATAGCCCCCCCCCCCCCTGAAGACTCCTGGGATGTATGACATAATTTGCCTAGGCCAGAAACCAGGAAGTAACTGAAGAAATGTAAAAAAAATGTAAAAAAAAAATTAAAACCAGTAAATTTACCTTCCTATCCATTTAGGAATACTAGCATTTAACATGTTTTGTTCATTTGAATTTGAATCTGGCGACGTTTAAAAATGTCTACAGGTTACTAGTTTTGAGTTATAGAGGAGGTCTAGTGCTAGAATTATTGCTCTCGCACTAACAATCGCGGCGATACCTCAAATGTGGTTTGAACACCGTTTTCATATGTGGGCAGGACTTACCGGTACACATGCGTTCGCTTCTGCGCAGCAGGACGGGGTGCTTTAATTTTTTATTTTTTTTCTTATTAATTTTACTTTCAAAAAGACCTCAGATCTCACATTTACACTTAAATGCAATAAAAATTAATAAATGTAATTTGAAGGGAAAAAAAAAATTCCGCTTTAAGAACATTGGGCGGAAGTGACGTTTGACGTCGCTTCCAGCATCTAATGTTATGAAGCCAAGTGGGGACAATCTTTCCCTCACTCGGCATCCAGTCTCAGAGGGGAAAGGACCCGATCGTCTCCGCAGTTACCGACGGTGACCGGAGCGCAGCGGGAGGAGGGGGCAACCTCTCCTCGCCGATTCGCCGCAGAGACCACTTTTATCTGAAAGCCAGCCGCTCGCCGTTTCAGAGGGTACCGGGGTTATGGCAGCTATTTGCTGCCATAACAAAGGTATCCCGCGTCAAAGTACCGATGTAAAAGGACAGAGGCTGGTCCGTAAGTGGTAAATGGTTAAATTTGTTACTACAGTGGAACCTCGGATTACGAGCATAATCCATTCCATGAGAGTGTGCTTGTAATCCGAATCACTCATATATCAAAGCATGTTTCCCCATAGGAAACAATGGAAACTCATAATTCGTTCCACAGCACTGCTTGTCAATGCAGTACTGTATGTGGCCAGAGGTCCGGGGGCGTCTAGTGTATGCAATACCGTATGTGGCCAGAGGTGTGGTGGCGCTGGTGAGCCTTGGAGACCCTCGCAAATGCTTGGGAACTGTTTACACTTTCGGTATTTCCGAATCCTTCCGAGGGTCACTGAGGCTCACCAGCGCCCCTGCACGTCTGGCCTCATGCAGTATTGCATGCACAGAGGCTTAATTCTGCTCATTTCAAGAGTCAAGATTTTTTTTTTTTTTTAAATGCTTGTCTTTCAACATGCTCGTTAACCGCGTTACTTGTGAACCAAGGTTCCACTGTATTCTATTTCAGGAATTTGGATACATCAGAATTTTCGAATAATGAAAAATTTGTCCAAATTTCGATTGGGAACGAAGCGAACCTGACAAGGCTACTAGCATTATGTGGAATAAAGCTTTAAGCTCCCATGGAGTAAAAGTTGTAGTTTTTCGGTAAGTTTGCCGGTGGCGCGCGGTGACTGGTGACGTAAATAGATGTCACACTCCGTATCACAATAAGTGACGGCGAGAGTTTATAAGAGACTGACTGGTAAACACTCAGACATTTTCCTACCCTTCTGCGTAACGCACATACATAATGCACGCACCCTTCCCGCGCCTCACAACACAACTCCCTAATAACAAAAGCAGATGCGGAGAATATGGTTTCAAGTAATTCAGTAGTACAGTCATTTAAAAATCACAAGTTAAATGCCCTGCTGTGTTTCAAAGAACTTTCAAAACCCAGTAGGAGTGTATTAAACAGCAGAAGAGAAAAAAAAAATCATCGCCACTCGCTATTTGATGTGGAAATCTACAAGAGAGGCGGCGAGTGGAAATAATTGAAAGTGACTGATTTTATTTTCATACTTACAAACTTTTTGACCCTCGATGCTGCATCACAGTCTGCGCTTTATTAACTTTATAAATATTTAGTTTTATTATTTTGGTATTTTTTTCTAATTTTATTAAAATGCATATGGAGGGAGTCACCTGGAGTTGGCTGTGGAACTGGGTGTGAGAGGCAAGGTTAAGCAAGCAGATAGACAACTTGTAAAAGCGCTATTATCATCTGTTGTTTCCTTTAGTGACTATAATAAAACACTTCTACCTTTATAGAGGTATTTGACTTTATGTTCATTGTACTCTCTTGGGGTGCTGTACGGAGCGCTGTTTACTGCTTACTTTGAATAGCAAAACAAGGATGAAAGCTGCATTGCAAATTCTGGCTGACTATTCTGTTAAAAAAAAAAAAAAAAAAAAAAAGAGTATGGCTAAAGCTGGCCATACAAGGATCGAATTTTGACCAATTCAGCACACACATTTTTTCGATGACCCTGTCTCCACCACCTAACTTGATAAAGGGCGAAAAGAAGAGACATGTCCCGGCCACTGCACACCTCAAGTGGCCATATTGTTAGCAGGCAAAAGTAGCCCCAGCTCACTCCATCAAGGCCGCAACACTAACGCATTTCGTCCGCCCCTGGGGCTTAATCATGGACAAAGGGCGACTTGTCAATCAACTTTTGTCAAAGGAGCCGGATGAAAAATTCTCAGCTGAACTGCAGATTTTTACATCTATGCTGTTTGATGTAGATGGGGAGATAACTTAGCATGTATGGCCAGCGTAAGGCATGATAGGTCATAAATTTATAACTTAAAGTAGAATTGTGGCCAGGCTAATTACAGTCAAATATTTGCATATTCTTTACAGGCAACTCTAACGCGTTTCGTCCGCCCCTGGGGCTTAATCATGGACAAAGGGCGACTTGTCAATCAACTTTTGTCAAAGGAGCCACATGAAAAATTCTCAGCTGAACTGCAGATTTTTCCATCCATGCTGTTTGATGTAGATGGGGAGATAACTTAGCATGTAAGGCCAGCGTAAGGCATGATAGGTCATAAATTTATAACTTAAAGTAGGACTGTGGCCAGGCTAATTGCAGTCAAATATTTACATATTCTTTACAAGCATTAAATAAGCTTTAAAACAAGCCATCACTGACCTCTATAGCTATAGGTGATGTGGAGCAATTCACCCTCAAAATTTACTGTAAAAAAGCTATGACTTTCACTTTCCTTGTGACAAAGAAATTAAATAAAATGTGTTTGTTTTTTTTCCACTATTTTTTTTCTTTACATACTGTCACCAGTGCAGTACAGCGTCATCATATGACTGGGGTGGCGGTAATCAAGGACACTGACTGGTGACAGTATGCTGCAAAAAAATAATAATAATAATTTACATTAAATTTTTAAACTTTTTTTTCTTCTTACCATTTTATTCTTTTTTATTTTTTTTTTAAGAGTAGTTAATTGCCCCCACTTTGATTGCTGTTGTTACAATGATGATCATTGTAACAGAAATATATTGTACTGCCATGAATGGGTTACAGCTAATTGTGGAGGGAAGACACAGGAGAAATCTTGGCTGCCCACCCCAAACATGGGACAAGCAAGTAGGATGGTTCCCCCAGATGGTTTTTAAGCAGCTTATGAATAAATCCATAGTACTTTGAAAAGGTATAAATGTTTTTACTGTACAAAATATAATAAAATTCACATTTTCGAAAATATAAGCTCTGGTGTTACAAAATTCCCAAGCATAAACACATGACAGTGGTAACACAATATGGCAAACCATCTTAGGCTGCTATAACACACTGTAACTGACGCCTTTCGACCTGTACAGTTACGGTCTTCATAACAGCTGTGATTACTAGTGATCTGTGATTGGCTACAGGGTGCTGTGATTGGCTCACGGCATAGGAAACACAACTGTTATTAACCCCTTAACAACCACCCTATAGTCAAATGACGGCTACAGGGCGGTTGCTTAATTCTGGGAGGACGTACAGTGATGTCCTCCCATGAACGCGCCTCCTGCGCGCCCCCTGGGGCGTGCACACGGGAACACCAACAGCCAAATTTTCAAGGAAATTCCAATACCTATAATTTAATAGTTATTACTATTTCAAATGTTCTTTCTTATTTCCGAATTTCGAAAATTCGGAAATAAAGAACATTTGAAATAATAAGTTATTTAAAATTTTCTTTCTTATTTCCGAATTTCGAAAATTCGGAAATAAGAAAGAACATTTGAAATAATAAGAAATAACTATTAAATTATAGGTATTAGAATTTCCTTAAAATTTGGCTGTTAGTGAACTTAAATATGAAATTTATCACTGACAGACATATTTTTCAAGGAAATTCCAATACCTATAATTTAATAGTTATTTATTAGTTAGTTATACATGAAAAAAGAAGGTTTGGGACTTTGAATGAGGTGCGTCAGTGAGGCCACGGGGTCAAAGACAGTTGAGTAAATCATTTTATTAGTATAAAAATGACACCATACCAGGATAAATGCCCAAAGTTATGGGTTCAACAATCAAAAAGTATACATTCAATAGTACAAACTGACACCATAGCAGGATAAATGCCTACATTTATGGGATCAACAATCGAACAGTATACATTCAATATTGGAAATATAGTAACCCACGGTATGATCAAGGTCCATCTCTTCTAGTATACAATTAGTGGCCATTTTCAAATTGCATAAAGTTACATCACCTCTAGGTCAACACATGCTGGTTGGAGAGACATTTAAAAAAAAAACAAGGTAAAAACGTCATTGGTTTAAGGCGCATGGCATAAGACCGACGCGTTTCGTGTTACAGACACTCTTCAGGGGCATAGCACCAAGTAGGTCGGCAAATAAATAAATCAATAAATACAATTCAATGTGCGTAATTTGTACCGGGGGAATAAAAAGGGTGTGGGGAGACAGAGATGGCCGCTCTTCCCAAAAAAAGATACTCACATGTAAAATGCCGACCACGCGGAGGCAGTGGGCCCAGGCCAACGATGTGTCAGGGCCGGGAGCTGAGGAAGGAGCTTGCAAGGGGAAAGCCAGGCACATATGTAGGTCTCCAAAGGTGGAACAGTGTGTTCACAAAATGATAATGGTTCAATTTCTGAAAGAAATAAAAGTAGTATACAAGTGTGTAAGAAATGTCTGTATATAGGCTTGAACCCAAAATCAATCAATGTTAACATGAACTTCAAGTGATGAATGATATATCTATAAGTGAAATACAAAATAACAAACTAACCCATGTTTAAAAGAACAAGGGAAAAAAGTGAAAAATATAAGCTGAATCTTCAATCAAATATAGAAACCCCTTACCTAATGAGGCTAGTGATAATAATTGTCTCAAGGAGTATGTCTAGTGAGGTGTGTGTGCTGTCTGGAGACAAGCTAATAGGAAATGGAGACCTTATGTATGTGCCCAGTCACTCAATACCCTCCCACAGAGGCACCTCCCAATGCCACATGGTGCAAACAAAGCAAAGGAAAGTGAGCATCAACCAGCGCAGCGGCAATGCCGCCCACAGCAGCTGGGAACGCCACCATCCACATGTTTGCCCAGGGTAGAAAAGCACAAACGCCAGCGCCTGATTGTCCACTGGACATCACGCGCATGGCGTGGCGGCGTGGTGCTGACGCAGCGGAGGGTGGGTCCACCAGATCGCCCGCATCGGCCGAAGCTGGTGAGGAGGGAAGGGGGGGCGCCCTAATGTGCATCGCAGCTCCCGGGTAACTGACCAATCTAATAACCAGGGTACCGCATGACCCCGCAGGGCTGCATGAACTTGACCGCACATGAGATAGAACTACATGCTGAAAGATGTTTTTAAAATGTCTCTCATACCAGCATGTGTTGACCTAGAGGTGATGTCACTATATGCAATTTGAAAATGGCCACTAATTATATACCAGAAGAGCAGTACCTTGACCATACCATGGGTTACTATATTTCCAATATTGAATGTATACTGTTCGATTGTTGATCCCATAAATTCGGGCATTTATCCTGCTATGGTGTCAGTTTATACTATTGAATGTATACTTTTTCATTGTTGAGCCCATAACTTTGGGCATTTATCCTATGGTGTCATTTTTATACTAATAAAATCATTTACTCAACTGTGTTGGACCCCGTGGCCTCATTTACGCACCTCATTCAAAGTCCCAAACCTTCTTTTTTCATGCATGCATACAATAGGGATGGAGACGAATGTCTCATTTAAAGCCCTAAACCTTTTCTTTTATTTATTTATTAGTTAGTTAGTTATTATTTCAAATGTTTGTTGTTATTTTCAAATTTCCGAATTTTGGATTACAGCAATTGCCGAATTACTGCTAATTTCCGAATTACTGCAATTGCAGAATTACCGCAAATGTCCCAATCACCGCAATTGCCGAATTACCGCAAATTTCTGCAGTTGTCAAATTACCGCAATTGCCGAATTACCGCAAATTTCCGAATTCCAAATTTTTCGAATTTCCAAATTCCTAAAAAAATAATAAAACTAAAACAAACAAATTTTTCAGCCATACACAAGTCTAATATTTATCCTCCTAAGTCAGAAATCGGCATTTTCAAGGCTTTTTCTGGATAATAAAAGTAAAGCACATTTTACTTTAGTTTAGAATGGAGTACCTGCATATCGTAACCCTACCCATTTTCTTCCACACATTCTGGAGATTTCAGCCTCGTTACTGTTGGCCTAATCAACTATTACTTTGATTTCCAAGGACTAGAAAAATTATTTAGCTAATCTATTTTTTTTAATTCTTAAGGTAAGTTACAGCGAGTCATAATATTTCCTCCCCTGGCACTAGACAGCCAAACATTACAACCACCCCCAAAATTACATGCAAACGATATGCAAATACATATTCTGTTTACTCAAATTTTCTATCTCTTGGGTGGAATTTAACAAGTTGTTTTCATCACATAAATTATGCAAGTGCAAAGCATGGCATCAATATCTTACACAGCACTTATATATAAATATACAGTATGTTAGATGCGCTTATTCGTTTAATTCTTGTAACAAGGAACATCTGTTACTGTGCATATTTAAAACTCTCTATCTCTCTTTATATATATAATCATCAGATGGAAGGAAGCCTCTGTATGTCTGCCGAATGATTATATTTATATATTTGTTTATATTTATTTGTTGATTATATTTGTTAGGTGAGGAGCACAAAGACAAGTGTGTCTTGCTTACAGTCAAGCATGGTGGTTGGAGTGTCATGATCTGGGGCTGCATGAGTGCTGCCAGCACTGGGGAGCTACAGATCATTGAGGGAACCATGAATGCCAACATGTACTGTGACATACTGAAGCAGAGCATGATCCCCTCCCTTCGGAGACTGGGCCGCAGGGCAGTATTCCAACATAACGACCCCAAACACACCTCCAAGATGACAACTGCCTTGCTAAAGAAACTGAGGGTAAAGGTGATGGACTGGCCAAGCATCTCCAGACCTAAACCCTATTGAGCATCTGTGGGGCATCCTCAAAAGGAAGGTGGAGGAGCGCAAGGTCTCTAACATCCACCAGTTCCGTGATATTGTCTTGGAGGTGTGGAAGAGGACTCCAGTGGCAACCTGTGAAGCTCTGGTGAACTCCATGCCCAAGGGGGTTAAGGCAGTGCTGGAAAATAGTGGTGGACACACAAAATATTGATACTTTGGGCCCAATTTGGACATTTTCACTCACTCACAGCGTTTTAGACATTAATGGCTGTGTGTTGAGTTATGTTGAGGGTACAGTAAATTTACACTGTTATACAAGCTGTACACTCACTACTTTACATTGTAGCAAAGTGTCATTTCTTCAGTGTTGTCACATGAAAAGATAGAATAAAATATTTACAAAAATGTGAGGGGTGTACTTACTTTTGTGAGATGCTGTATATAAAAACGCAATTTCTGTCAGTCTGTAATTAATTGGTTCCTTTCATAACACAAGACTTGTGCGAGATCTCGGGAGAGCTCGATCACTTGAATTATGTTATAATAATAGAGAAACACTGGACTAATAGAATGTTAGTCAAACTGTTCTCTGTACTCTGTTTGGTACATAAGCAGATGGTTAAATGGATTCTCAATGTGATTATCTTTTAATGTGTGTTTCTGATATGGTGAAGCAAGTTGGGCCTATATTTTCCCCTATGGATACCTTTGGTCTTCTGCACCCCTCCGGGGCGGTAGGCCATCTAGTTGTTCCTTCTACTTGCAATGGGTGGTATTGCTTTGCCCAATAAATTTCATTTGAGAATCGTCCTGATTTCTGACCCCTTGGTTCCACTCAGTCCTGGGAAAAAAATGTGTGGGCACTGACCCAAGATCCCCCCCCTTCGGTAATGTCCTTCTCTGTCCCCTTTGCCCCCCCCCACAGTAATGTCCTTTTCTGCCCCTTCACCTCCCCCCTACAGTAATGTCATCCTCTGTCCCCTTCACCTCCTGCCCCCCTCAGTAATGTCCCCTGCCCCTTCAACCCCCCCCCCACAGTAATGCCCTTCTCTGCCCCCTTCACCCCCCCCCCCACAGTAATGTCCTTCTCTACCCCCTTCACCCCCCTCCTTCATAGTAATGTCCCTCTCTGCCCCCTTTACCCCCCCCACAGTAATGTCGTTCTCTGCCCCCTTCACCCCCCCACATTAATGTCCTACTCTGCCCCTTCACCCCCACAGTAATGTCCTTCTCTACCCCCTTCACC
>BLSH010374737.1:627623-640027 GCA_018402905.1 Glandirana rugosa
TCTGTCCCCTTCACTCCCCTCCTCTGCCCCCTTCACCCCCCTAGTAATGTCCTCCTCTGCCGCCTTCACTTCCCCCAGTAATGCTTTCCTCTGCCCCCTCACATCAGTGTCCTTCTCTCTGCTGTGGTGTGGTGCCGCCACCGAGGCACTAACATTAGTATACTGCTACTGTCTTCCTGCTCTCTGCTGTGGCAAAGGGCTGCGGCTGCCGGTGCTTCCAAGACCCGAGACTGAGTGTTACTGCCTTCCATGCAAAAATGGAGCCAGGCGGTGCCATTAAACCACTGCACATGTGCCCGCCTGGCCGAAAATGGGCAATCATGTACGAGTTTTGTAGGCATTGGAAGGGCGCATGCGCGGTTGCGCTGTTGGCCCACAGCCATATTTTTCAACGGACATTTACGGGCAGTGTTCCAATGCATTCCTACAGGACACGGGCCCTGGTTCCATTCCCCTCCCCCCTTCCTTCCCCTTTTTTCCCCTCTCCCTTCCTCCATACACCTCCTTCACCAATTTAGTCATTGACTTCTTGCATATATAGAACAATCGGTGATGCTCAAAGCATGGGCTGACTATAGCCCGATATCAGCTGGTTCAGCAGAAACTGGGTAACATTTAGGCTGGGTGTACACTGAGCTTCGGTCGAGTGAGCATGCTGGAAAACCAACAACCGATCGGCAAGCGATCAGTGCTGACAACCAATGGTTGTGAGTGCTGACCGGTGTGTTCTAGCGGGGTGGCATTGCCCCTGTCAGAACACAATAGCTAAGCGGGCAGATCGCTGTACTAACAAGGTAATGAAACTTTATAAAGAGGGAAAAGGCTATAAAAAGATATCCAAAGCCTTGAATATGCCAATCATTACTATTCAATCACTTATTAAGAAGTGGAAAATTTGAGGATCTCGATACCAAGCCAAGGTCAGGTAGACCAAGAAAGAATGCAGCAGCAGCTGTCAGGAGAATTGTTTGGGATACAAAAACCCCCCCACAGGTAACCTCATGAGAAATACAGGCTGCTCTGGAAAAAAAGATGGTGTGGTTTTTTAAAGGAGCACAATACAATGATACTTGAACAAAAATGAGCTTCATGGTTGAGTTGCCTTTACTGTGCCAATGCCAAAGTGCCAAAGTTCCATTACCTTGTTATGCAGGTCTTTTGACAGTTCTTTTTCTATTCTCAATGGCTGTGTCTAGCCTGCTCAGTGCATCCATGTGAGAGCTAAAAACCGCATCAACTATTCATACACAGACACTAATTGCAATGTAAAAAGCCACAGATGTGGGAAATTACCCTTTAATTGCCATTTTAACCAGCGGGTGTCACCTTGTGTGTCTGTACCAAGGCCAAACATTCCAGGGGAGGGAAACTTTTCATCAGGGCCATTTGGGGGATTTTTGATTTTATCATTATGATTTAATAAGGGGCCAAACAACGATGTGATAATAAAAGGCTTCATACGATCACCATGCCTACATGAAAGACCGTTTTTGGCATGATCAGTCAGATTTTAAATATCCGTTCCAAAATGTCACCATTTCTGCCAGGGGATGCAAACTTTTGAACACAACTGTATGTACTTCAGGGACGGGACTTTCCTTCCATGAGCCCCAGTAGAACACAGGCATGGCTGCGTTTCAGTACAATAGGCCTTATTAACCTTTCTTTGGCCACCATCGTAGGCATTTGTGACACAAATGGAAGTATAATCCCCATGTAATATAATAGTAGTAATTACTATCTGCATAAACATGGCACTGACTCTTTACTAGTTTGTGGCCAGGTGACCCTGTGGCAGAGCGCCTATTTACTCACCATGCTCAGATGGGAGTGTGTGTCTCTTTAGCTCCATTTTCAACAATTTGCTGGCTTCCTGGACACACCCAAGAAAGATAAGTTCCTCGGTTACTCCAGTTCCAGCAGAGTGGTCCTTAGTCCTTGAACCTTGGATCCCTCCACCTGTTTGCCTGTGTTACCAGAGCTACCCTGGACTTCAATGAGAGGGATGCTGTTTATCAGGATGATAGTAAGTAACTGTTTGTGCTCTCAACTGTTTTACTAAAGTAAAGATTATCACCTAGACTCTTTGTTGTTATAAAGACTTAAAGAGTCTACACCAGTGATGGCGAACCTTGGCACCCCAGATGTTTTGGAACTACATTTCCCATGATGCTCATGGTGCAGTGTGGTGTGGCAGCAATAACACACAGAGTCTTGGTTCAATTAGTAAAATATGTATTGAAGTAAAGGCAGAACAGTTCACAACAAACCCGGTGAGAGAAGGCCCAGCCGGGAACACTCATGGGTGCCAACAGTGTGTAGCAGAGCAGGCATCAGCCGAACTGACATCATCTGTCTGGAAGGGCAGAATGCGGCTTGGCCATCCAATGCCTATATAGGAAGATGTCCAAGGAGATGGCAGAGCCCTAAGCTTTCCCTGACAAACGGGTGACCTGTTCCTACAATATTCACACATGAATGTGCGCCAAGCCCAGGGGCCAGGGTTCTAAATAGACTCTGCCACATCCAAGATGGCCACCAGCAGTGTTGTCAGCCTACCATATTAAAATTTACTGACATGACACCGAAAATGTACTGGCACAGCCAAGTTTTTACTGGCATTTCCAAAATTACAGTTTTAAGTGCAAATTTCAGTATTTAGGCTACAAACAAGTACAATGTGCAAATAGCAATGTGATTTAAGATACACATTAGGGCAAAAAACATATTTCTTATTTTATTTTCAATATAGTAAGTCAGTAGCTCAGGGACAGGACTCAGGAGGGCAATAAATTAGAATGGGCGCACAGACATGAAACTGACTCTCACAGTGACACTGACAGCAGTGTGCAGCAGCACAGATCACCTACAGGACACGTCCCCTCCTGAGTCCCAGTGGCAGTCTCTCTCCATGACAGGCGGACCCTTCAGTCCACTCCAGTCCAAACTACCGTCCTGCAGACCCACACACAAGGATCCAGCCCCTGCGTTCAGCTCCCTTGCACCATGACATCACACAACACGCTGAGGCACCGCCTCTGCCAGACCTCCGCCCGTGCCGCCTGAACACACTGTAGCAGGCACTTGTATGGTTTTGGACAGCTGTGGACCGCAACTGTGCATGCACAGTCCCGAGCCGAGCGTCACATCCATATTTTTTTACTGGCGACCTTTTTCTGTTACTGGCATTTACTAGCAAGAGAAAATTGGCCATTTTTTTACTGATGATTGGCAACACTGGCCACCAGAGTCATATGGGCGACCAGCATCCAATCAGATCACTGCCCCAGTGACTTAGAAAACCATAGAGGAACCATGTTCCTCATGACTTCCTCTCCCTCTGCATTGCCGCTGCGGTTGAGCGCCATCTGCAGTGTATACAGTAGACTGCACTTGCCTATATGCTTACTGGAGTCTTGTCTCTTTGTGCACCTGTGTGGCAGCATACACAAGCAATGGTCTTGCCCCTGATGATGACCAGCAGTAATACTTCCATCTCATTTAGAGCTTATGCATATGTATAGCACACAAGAGACAATAATTCTGCGATTGTGAATTTACAGTAAAAAAAAAATATATATATATATACATATATGCACATTTAAAACAGTGTATTTGGTTAACAAACACAGAGTAGTTAACAGATGCAAACTACATCTCAACCTTAAAAAAATAAAAGACTTGCATACAATTAATATTTTAGTAGCGCTAACACTTATTTATATGCTTACACCACGCTTATTGTGTGAAATTGCATGTTCTGATCATAAATGGTAGCAATGGCCAGCAATCCTCCTTAGCATTCGGCTTCCTGTCCTGCCTTACAGTCCCACGCTGCGTCTTTCAATAGCCGATAGTCAATAGACTCTCAATAAAACCCAGCATGATACTATTCTGCAGAATCAGACTGTCAGAAGTGTAAAAGAACGTTGCCTCCCTTCCACTATTTAAAAAAAGCTCATAAAATGTTAAACAAATTCAGTCTCCAGAGTCCTGGTAGAGTCTAATCTTTTTTTCATTTCAAGCAAAGATTGGAACCTGCAACCACCTTTCCTAGTCACAAAAAGGATCTGTCTGAAAGCCTCTTAATGCAACGGAAAAAAACAAATCTCATTTGACGTACTGGCAGACAGCCTTATAGTTTAGAACACAAACATATCGGGTATTTACATGTTCATTTCTAAAAACATCCAAAAAATCAAAGGGGTTTATTCATAATTTAAGTGTATGGAAACCCTAACAATTAAAGTGATACTAAACTCACAACAGTAAAATCATTTTGTATGAGGTTAGTAGGAGGAGGGATAGTGCCCCATCATTGGTGTCAGTGGGAGGAATAGTGCCCCATCATTGGTATCAGAGGGAGGAATAGTGCCCCATCATTGGTATCAGTGGAAGGAATAGTGCTCCATCATTGGTATCAGTGGGAGGAATAGTGCCCCATCATTGGTGTCAGTGGGAGGAATAGTGCCCCATCATTGGTGTCAGTGGGAGGAATAGTGCCCCATCATTGGTATCGGTGGGAGGAATAGTGCCCCATTGTTGGTGTCAGTGGGAGGAATAGAGCCCCATAATTAGTGTCGGTGGGAGGAATAGTGCCTCATCATTGGCGTAAGTGTGAGGAATAGTGCTCCATCATTGGTGTCAGTGGAAGGAATAGTGCCCCATCATTGGTGTCAGTGGGAGGAATAGTGCTCCACCATTGGTGTCAGTGGGAGGAATAGTACCCCATCATTGGTGTCAGTGGGAGGATTAGTGCTCCATCATTGTTATCAGTGGGAGGAATAGTGTCCCATTGTTGGTGGTCAGTGGGAGGAATAGTGCTCCATTGTTGGTGTCAGTGGGAGGAATAGTGCCTCATCATTGGTGTCAGTGGGAGGAATAGTGCTCCATCATTGGTATCAGTGGGAGGAATAGTGCCCCATCATTGGTATCAGTGGGAGGAATAGTGCTCCATCATTGTTATCAGTGGGAGGAATAGTGTCCCATCATTGGTGGTCAGTGGGAGGAATAGTGCTCCATTGTTGGTGTCAGTGGGAGGAATAATGCCCCATCATTGATGTCAGTTGGAGGAATAGTGCCCCATCATTGGTATCAGTGGGAGGAATAGTGCTCCATCATTGTTATCAGTGGGAGGAATAGTGTCCCATCATTGGTGGTCAGTGGGAGGAATAGTGCTCCATTGTTGGTGTCAGTGGGAGGAATAATGCCCCATCATTGATGTCAGTTGGAGGAATAGTGCCCCATCATTGGTATCAGTGGGAGGAATAGTGCTCCATCATTGTTATCAGTGGGAGGAATAGTGTCCCATCATTGGTGGTCAGTGGGAGGAATAGTGCTCCATTGTTGGCGTCAGTGGGAGGAATAGTGCCTCATCAGTGATGTCAGTGGGAGGAATAGTGCCCTATCATTGGTACCACTGGGAAAGGGACTTTAGTGCCACACAAACCCACGAGACCTGCAATAAAATCTGGGAGGCATTATTCCGTTCTTCCTGTAACGTAACAACATTAGAAAACTCTTTCAAAGTACTGTCCCGGTGGTACTTTACTCTGGCTAGAATTGCTAAATGTCTCACTACCTATCCTCCCACATGCTTTGCAGGGGTGTCAAACTGGTGTAACGGTCAGCCTTGAAATGCCTCATGGGACTTGTAGTTCTGCAACAGCTGGAGGGCCACCAATTTGACACCTGTGCTTGGGGATGCTCAGGCCTAGGTGATATGAAGCATATATGGTGGACATGCCCAAAGATCTGTAAACTGTGGATAAGGGTCTACAACATGGTCATTTTGGTGCTACAAATAAATTTATAACCTTGGTAGGCCCTTCTACACAAAACGATAGACGGCGCTACCAAATGAGAAGGTGCTCTTGTGACCCATATATTCTAGGCCATGAAACAGACTATTGCAAAAGCGTGGAAGACACCAATTCTCAACTTCGATGAAGTAAGAAAAGTCGGGTACGTGGTATTCTAGTGAATTAGAAATTGATAGCAATCTTAACTGATATCCATGAAAAATTTCTATGTACCGGGCAGCCCTTGTTTGATTATTTCCCATCAACACAACCGCCAACCGCCTACGTGCTTCCGTGCTTCCTGGGACTGTAATCTTTAACAGTGTGTTAATATCTCTGTAGCGAAGCTCTGGGACCCCCCCCCCTTTTTTTCTCTCTCTCTTTTTCCTTTATCTTTTCATCTCTTACTCCAGAACGTCTTCGCCTTGGAACTGGCCTTTTATGCACAGGCAAGTGTGGTACCTCTTATTGGTCTCATGGATGATGACATTGTCTTCAGTTCTATGGTTCCTAGCTGAATCTCTTTAGACATGAAGTGTATCGCAATCTCAAGCATGACTCTGCTATTTGACCACCTTACAAATTAATGTTGCTTGGTTATCTTTTTTATCTTTACATCATTGCTTAACGTTCAATATTTGAAGAGAGGAACTCCTTTTCAGTCTGTACCTGTTATCGTAGTCTTCTTCTTGCATTATGTAAGTGTCTTTATTTCTTATCGTTTCTAATAATTCAAGTGAAAAAATTATGTGCCACTACTGGTGTCAGTGGAAGGAATGGTGCCTCAGCCTTGATGACAGTAGGATGAATAATGCCTCATATCAGTGGGGGGTATAATGCCTCAAGGGCCAGAAAAAGGCAAGCAAAGTGCCACATACGGCCCACGGGCCACAGTTTGGAAACCATTTTTTTTAAAAGAACTGTCCAAAATTGCTTAGCTATAATTATACTGTGAGCTCACAATTATTTTGAACTCTGACCAAAAGCTAGATCACTTTGACTTACCAGTAATTTGAATTCAAATTGCATGAATTCTCTACAAAAAAAATTAGCTGGTCATGTCCATTCCTTTCACATTTTGCTGTTGTTCACCATTAGTTAAATAATTTGAGATATTTGACCTAAAATGACTTTATTTGTGACCACTATGTGGAGGAAAGATAAATAATGTTCCAGATCTTTTGACTTTCTGTTTCTGTAAAAGTCACTTGCTAAATAAGGATATAATCCGTGGTGTTCTGTGAAATATCAGGAATATTCTAAAAGGCCAAGCATTTTCCTGTCTTCAAAGTTTAGCTGGAGTTCTGCAGTTTATGTTAAAGTATAACTAAAGGCAGAACTTTTTTTTTTTTTGGTTTTGTATAGAGTGGAGGTGGATTAACACCCCTGCCAGTTTTTATTGCTGTCTGTGCCCCCGATTAGGAGATTCCCACTCTCTATTTGTCTTCTTTACCATTATCATGGAAAGTGAAATTAAAGTGGTAGTAAACCCTCCTATCATTTTCAGCCAAGGAAGCTGCCATCTTGGCCTCGGTTTGATCTACAACTGCCATGATGCTGCACATGTGATCAGCTATGACACCAGCCATTGGATGGTTTGACAGTTTGGTTTAGAGCACAACCAATGGGAGTGTTACATTTCTGGTACGTGCCGGAAATGTAACTGGTTTTTAAACCGTTAAATGAATGGGTTTACTACCACTTTAAAATAAAATTCTAAATTTTGGGTTGTCCCCAGAAAAGTAAAAATCCTCCAATGGGGATTCCCTTAACACCTTCCTGCCCGACTTATAGTGAATGGACAGCCGGGTGGTGGCTTTACTATTCTGACTGGACGTTATATTATGTCCTCCAAAACGGGCCACTCATCCGTGGCCCTGGGGTCGCGCAGCGTGGAAATTGGTGGTACGCTGTGTATAGCGCATCACCAATCATGGTAAAAAACCTATTTACCATGTGATTAGATGTATCCAATCACAGCTGACCACAGTGTAAATAGGACATGTCGGTTATCTGCCTTCTTCTCCCCATGTTGACGGCGTGTGAGGGGAGGAGAGACGACAAGTAGCTTTCCTCAGTGGGGACATCTGCACTAATAATCAGTGCCCTGATTATCAGTGCAGCCCTATCAATGATGCCTGTCAGTGCCCATCAGTGATGCCAATCAGTGATGCCTGTCAGGGCCCATCAGTGCTGTCTTTCAGTACCCATCAGTGATGCCTGTCAGTGCCCATCTGTGCCTCCTCATCATAGCCGCCTATCAGTGCTGGCTATCAATGCCCATCAGTGCGTATCAATGCCACCTATCAATGCCTATCATTGCCGCCTATCAGTGCCCATCAGTGCTGCATTTTTTTTTAACAAAAACATCAGTGCTGCATATTAGTGCTTCCTCATCAGTACTGCCTCATAAGTGCAGCCTCATCAGTGAAGGAAAAAATTACTTATTAACTGAAACTAACTTGGTCTTTTTTTGTTTGTTTAGGAAAACATGAAAAAACCCAATGGTGATTAAATACTGCAAAAGAAAGCTCTCAAAAACTATAGAAAAAAGTTACAAAAATTTGGTCTAGGTACAGCGTTGAATGACCGCACAATTGTCATTCAAAGTGCGACAGTGCGGAAAGCTGAAAATTGGCCTGGCCAGGAAGAGGATGAAACTGCCCGGTATTGAAGTGGTTAATTTGCAGGGATTTCCTCTCACTTCCTGTTTGGCAATTGGACAGTAAGTGAAGGGAAATCTCTGCAATGGGACATAGATGGTGAAAAAAAAAATCTAACAGGGGTTATAACTATATTACTCTATCCAACATGAAAAAAAAAAGTTTTGCCTTTAGTTCTACTTTAACTCTTTTCTAGTAGCATCCATGCAGCAGCCCCTCCTCAAAGAAAGATTCCATGTGAGTGTATCATCCTGAACTGCAGCAAGTGAGACTTTTGTTCAATATATCAGCCAACCCATGACCCGACTTTTGTTCAGTCTCTTAAAAAAATACTGTATAAATCTATGCCTGCAAGGCTAACTTCTTCAGAGTAAATGGTAGTCCATACTGGCGAACATTAAATATCGTCATCTTTCACCAAGTTATACTGTGGGATTATTATTAAAGCCTCAGTCCAGATATACTATATTATCTGCCTTTATAGCAACAGATGCCACCTTTGTATGACACCACAAACAACGAAAGGTCCTAACTAAGTGGTGGTACTGAAAGCTAAAGGTCCTCAGTCTCTCCAAACCTCTCCCACTAGTCAGTGTATTTGTAATCCTTGGGGCCCAAAGTTCCAGTGTTGGACCACTCAGATTTGAGTGGATCCCACCGTATCAGGTGCAAAGTACCCAAACTGTATCCTAAAGTAAGGTGACAATTTTGAAGTGACCAGTGGCTTCTCACCACCAAATTATCTGGTATTACATTTCTTCACCCGTTCGGAGCCTGTGATGTCTGTGGCAACTCAGCATGGAAATGGTGATCTCTCACAGAACTGGTTATGTCAGCAGCAGCTCAGGACCTGGCAGTGGCAGTCTCTCATAGCTGTGACGTCCATGTAGATGGGGCAGCAAAGTATTTATCTACCAAGGTGAACACTCTAATAGGCAGCTGTGCATTACAGCAACCTGCTTTGATGGTCACCTCTCACTGCTCCCCACAAGACAGGGTTTCTTTCTCCTTTTCCTCCTACTCAACTCCTGGTCCTGAGACTTGTAGTCCCATCCAGTCCAGGGCTTAATAGAGAATTGTCTCTGGGGACTTTATCCCTCATGTGACAGACCCAACCAGGATCGGGGTCTTTTGGAGGGGACTGCAGGGTAGCCTCTTGTTTACCGACTATGGGTCCTGGCTTTTGAGGGGGGGCTCTATTTTTGGGAGGTGTGTGCCTGGGAGACCCTTGGTGTAGTCTTGCTTTGGATCCAGGATTGTCTCCCTGAAACACACAGACTCTGGGAATCTAGGCCCGGTATACATATTTGGGTCCTTTGTGCCCGAACCAGCAATGACTGCTTTAAACCGTGAGACTCAGAGTAGATGTTAATATAATCAGCTCAAACTAACCTGATACTGGGGTCTCCTGCTATAATATGTTATGTGTTTATTGTTAAAAGGGAGGGCAACTATTCCCAACCACTTTAACCTACAGGTAAGCCTACAATAAGGCTTACCTGTAAGTTTCCTGCCTATCTCCTAAACCTGCATGGTTTAGGAGATATACAGTGTACTCGCATGTGCCCACGTCATCGGGCACATGCGCAGTGAAGAAACGGCCTCTGTGCCGTTTCTTCACTGAGATCGTGCCGCGATTGGCAGTTTCCCATGCGCGTACAAGGGGGTGACGTCACGCGACTCCGGCCAGTCACAAAGCCGGAGTCCGCGGCCCCCGGTAGGAAGAGGGGCAGAAGATGAACGTGGCCTGGAGCGGGGACATTGCAGGCTTCCAATGCAGGTATGTGCCACATAATGGGCTAATCTGCGATGCATAGTAGCCCATTATGCTTTTACATTGCAGGGTAATAAAGAGGCAGTAAAACTCACCAGGGTTTACTTCCTCTTTAAGTATGTCTCCCCCATTGTGTGCCTCCTAGGTGTGAATCCCCATTGTTCATTGACTCATCCATTGTTTCTGTCTGTCCGCTCATCTCTTGGAGATGTGATTAATATTGGGATCATTTTACCTTGTTATCTATCCATTGTGAGATGTTATGTGTTTATACTTATTATAATGTGTAATGTACTTTGTGTATCCAGGGTTGTGGGCTGGGTGCCGAATGGTCTGGGAACCTAGGCTTGTTTAAGTGACTAGTTGTTTAATTAGCTTCATTTTTATGTTAATGTAGGCTGTTTCTTAGCTATGTTGATTATATTCCTGTTTATAGTTTGCATTGTATATGATACTGTGATCAGGCCACCTGATCTTGTGTGCTATATATCTGTGCTATATATTCTGTGTGAATTTTCAATAAAGTGACTTCCAGTTTGCACCTAAGCTAGTGTCGTCTAGATCTTGGGTGCGCAGCTATAATACCTGGTTCCTGGGTCCAGACTGGTGGAAGCTGTATACTGACGGAAGCACCCATGCTGGGTGCTGGACGGTTCTGTCAAACCCCACAATTCTAGGTGGTTTCTTGCAGTCTTTGTCCTCTCCCAGGCTGCACAGCAGCCAATCACAATGTTGTCTGCAATTCCCAACAATGGATGGGACTCTTCTTCGGATGCACACAGCCCTGCAACGCATCCTGTGTCTCTCCCCCCTTTCTCCCCATACATTCTCTCCTCTGTCTCTCTGGCAGCCTGGGGAAAGGAGAGAAATTGCAGGGGCTGCAGCAGTAACATCAACTGACAGTCCAGTCCAGCGGGATGGAGCGGCGCCACAGACCGTGGCTACAACTGAGCCATCAGTTATGGGTAACCAGGCCCATTTGAAAAATACTATTGGGGAGCCAAAGAGTAGGGAACATGCAAATAAAAGATATCCATAATTATTTAAATTATAAGAGGTTTCATGTAGTTTAACTACTTGCCGCCTGCCCACAGTAGTTATAGTGCGGGCGTGTGGCACAACCCCATTCGGATCACATACCTGTACATTGTTGGGGCTGATTCATGGCTGAGACCTGCTGACCGGATGTATCCAATCACAGCACAGAGCCCTGTGTCTACAAACACACAGGGCTCTATACACTGATCAACAATCTGGGTGTTTTTTTTTTCCCTGCAAAGCAAGTAAATCCTTACAAACATTACAAATTGCTAGGCACATATTTAACCCTTTCATTGCCCCTAAATGTTAACTTCTTCCTAGCTCATAAGTACAGTGTCAGTGTCAGTGACAGTGCATCATTGCTGCATCCATCTAGGTAAGTATAATGGGGAAAAAATCCCCAAACCGATTTTTTTTCCTTTTAATATACACTTATTGGGATTTTTTTTACCAAAGGCATGTAGCAGAATACATTTTGGCCTACATTGTGATGATAAAAGACCACCAAAAGAAAGCTCTATATTTGTGAAAATAAATTATATAAATTGAATTTGAGTACAGTGTTGTATGACCGTGCAATTGCCAGTTAAAATAGTGCAGCGCTGAATAGCAACAAATGCTCAGGTTATGACCTTTCAGAGGTCAAGTGGTAATCTCTGGTGAAAATCAAACCAAAGAGTTTGGTTAAAATTTGACATTTTGCAAAAGCTTTGGAGTAAATGGGGGGAAGGTTTTTAAGGGTGCATTTGGCTTTGAATGGCTCTTTGGGGTTATAAAATCTCCTTTTAAGGTGTTACTAAAGCCTATTTTTTTTAAAAAAGAAATCACAAACCTGTCATAGTTACTCACTTCCGTGCAATGGTTTTGCACAAAGCAGCCCGATCATCTTCTTCTGGGGTCCCCCGCCGGCGATCCAGGCCCCTCCTCTTCGGCGGGTGCCCCCATGGAAAACCTTTCCCAAGTCCCGCTGCTTGTGTCACAGCTTTTGATTGACAATCCAATGAGGTGGAAGACGGCAGCAGGAGCCGCTGCTCTCGTTCACATTGCTGGATCGGATCAGGTAAGAAAAAGGGGGCGGGGGGTCTGGGGGGAAATGCAGCACAAATGTTTTTTCACGTTTCAAGC
>BLSH010374737.1:655879-680632 GCA_018402905.1 Glandirana rugosa
ATTTTCCAAAACCTACTGGAAAAAAATGGCATGTTCAAAAGACTTATTATGCCTCATAGATTATATGTTGGGGTGTTTGCTTTTCAAAATGGGGTCATTTTGTGGGCAATTCCATTGTCCTGGTGCTCCAGGACCTTCAAAAGTGTAATAGGGTGTTGAGAAATGAGATGTGTAATTTATGCTTGTAGAACGCCTGAAGGTGCTAGTTCAATGTTGGGCCTGTGTTTGTGGTCAGGCTATGTAAAAGTCTCACACATGTGGTATCGCCATACTCAGAAGGAATAGTAGAATGTATTTTGGGGTGTCATTTTTGCTATGTATATGCTATGTGTTGGAAATATCTTATAAATGGACAACTTTGTGTAAAAAAAAATGCGTTTTCATTTTTTTCCCACATTTTCCAAAAACTACTGGAAAAAAATGAACCGTTCAAAAGACTCATTATGCCTCAACGATTATTTGTTGGGGTGTTTGCTTTCCAGAATGGGGTAATTTTGTGGGCAATTCCATTGTCTTTGTGCTCCAGGGCCTTCAAAAATGTGATAGGTGGTCATGACATTAGATGTGTAATTTATGTCCCTAGAATACCTGCATGTTGGGCCTCTGTATGTGGCCAGGGTGTGAAAAAGTCTCGGACATGTGATATCGCCATACTCAGGAGGAGTAGCAGAATGTGTTTTGTGGTGTAATTTTTGGTATGCATAGGCTGTGTGTGAGAAATAACTTGTTACAATGACAATTAAAAAAATAATAATTTTGCAAAGAATTGTGGGAAAAAATTACAACTTCAAAAAATTCACCATGCCCCTTACTAAATACCTTGGAATGTCTATTTTCCAAAAAGGGTTCATTCAGGGGGTATTTGTACTTTCCTGGCTTGCTAGGGTCTCAAGAAATGAGATAGGCTGTCAGTATATCAGGTGTGATCAGATGTGATCAATTTTCAATGATTGGCACCATAGCTTGTACACTCTATAACTTACACAAGGACCAAATAATATACACTCATTTGGGTTATTTTAACAAAGATAGGTAGCAGTATAAATTTTGGCCAAAATTTACAAAGAAAAAATACTAATTTGCAAAATTTTATGACAGAAACAAAGAAAAAGGCATTTTTTCACAAAAAATTCAATCTTTTTTTATTTATAGCACAAAAAATAAAAAACCCCCTAGTGATTAAATACCACCAAAAGAAAGCTCTATTTGTGTGAAAAAAGGACGCAAATTTTATATGGGTACAGTGTTGCATGACTGAGTAATTGTCATTCAAAGTGTGATAGCGCTGAAAGCTGAAAAATGGCCTGGACAGGAAGGGGGTTTTCGTGCCCAGTACTGATGTGGTTAAATAAAGTTGTTGTTTTTTATTCTAAATGGTCTGTTGCATGTCAATGCCATTAAAGTCCCATAATGCCATAGGGATGCTTCCCTTTACGATTTTGGTTATGCTCTTCTGCCTTAATATCCAGCGGCGGCCTGTCCATATGGGGCACTGGGGCGCCGCCCCCCTAATTTATGAGCCCGGCCCCTAATATACATGCGGGGAGCCGGACGCATTGGATTCCAATGGGGCTCTAATTGGCTTCAAAAAAGGGTGGGGTGGTTGTGCCACAATAGCAAATTAATATTCGCTATTGTCTTCCTGATTCTCCTCCCAGCCAATCCCAGGTCAGGAAGCAGGTCCTAAAAAACCCGAATGGCCAAGAGGAGAATTATCCTATTGGCCGCCGAGGAGGGAGGAAATGCAGGGGAAGTGGATTACTGCCCCCCTCCCTCCCCCCCCAAAAAAAATACCACCAGCCGCCACTGTTAATAACATTCGCTTATAAGGCTCCTAAAATTTCCGAGATATCACCAAAACAAAAAAGAATTAAAATGAAAAAGTGCAGATATATTAGATATATTGCAGGGTAGATAATTAAGTTATCCTATACATGGCTTGCCCTATTTTGATGCTGATATTTTATAGGTCGTGCAAAAGCTATTTGACCATTACATATATATGTATATGAGAATGAAGGATTAGAAAGAAAAAAGGGCAGTAGTGTTGTGACTAGAGACTTTTAAGGAGGTATTTAATCTTTAAATATTCCTTGAATTCAATTCCCTACTAACCTCTGATGCCAAAGTGAGAGGCACACAATTAAAATATGTTAAAACGAAAAACCTTTTGTCTGTATGGGGAAGTAATAGGTGAGGTCTGCAGCAGGCAGAAAAGAAGAATTCTAAAAAGAGTCTTAATGATTATTTGCCCATGGCATTTTGCAAATTTTGGTCCTCAGACAAAGATCAGATATTCATGAAATGACAAATAAAGGGTCATATCTGGACAGATCTGAACAAATAGTGATTGAGGATGGACAGAGAATGACAGCGTGTCAGCTCAAATATAAACCAAATAAATTGCACAGAGAGATGGCCATGAGGTCAGACTATGTGGTACGTTTCAAACTGGCCTTCGATTAGAGAGATGGAATAAATCTGTTTATAGAATATTGTGTGATGAATCATAACGGCAATGGTTATAGATAACAGAGCTTCAAATCAACGTTAGCAACAAAATTTGGAGATATAGTACAACGTTGATCTGCATCTATATGAATTAAGATCCCAACCAGCCACCCCCACAAAAAAAAGGATAAAAAATGTGAGATCAGAGCAAGGTCCTGACCCACAGCATTAACACTTGTGTTTTTAAAAATTCAGCATATGCACACACACAAAAACTGTAACTTGTCATTCATTTGTTTAGTTCATTTGGCTGAAAGTGTGCCAGAGTGCACAAGTGTTGCGGTCAGGGGTCAGGATCGGAGATCAGTAGCTATAGCAGTAGAGAGGCTTCCACCGACCGGCGGGAAGTAGGTCACCTTGGTGGATGACACGGGCTCATCCGAGGTGCAGAGTCTAAGCACTAACCAGTATTCACCAGACCTCCGGAAGGTGGAGATGGGTTTAGTACTGCATGTTAGTACCAGGTTGTGGTCCTCAGGATCGCCCCACTGGGATGTGAGCAAGCTGGGGTCTGGTAGCAGATATAGAAAGTAGGGATCAAGCAGAATCATAGTCAGTACAAGCCAAGGGTCGGTAACAAGTGGTTGCAGGTTGGGATCAAACAGAAGCGTAGTCAAGAAACAAGCCAAAGGTCAGCAATGAATGGTAGAGGAGATATGAATGGCAGCAGGAGTGAAAGAGCGAGATATTGGCTGGAGAGAGCACAATAATCTGGCAAGCAGGAAGTGCAAAAGCATGGCTAAAATAGGACGTTCACCCCCATGTCCTATTATCTTCTATTAAAGGCTGTCCTAGATCACTCCTGTGCACTGACAAATTTCTTGACGATTACAACAAATGTTGCCTAAATGGAGCTAAGGAGCATTCTCTGCATAACTGTATAGAACACTCTGCAATAGGAGGAAAGCCTGATTGTATGCTGAGGCTAGCTAACACCAAAATCCTATTGTGCAAGTCAGTGGGAGGTTTTTGGGGTTATTAAAGTGACTAAATACTTGAAACAAAGTCAAAGATTCTCCCAATTAATGGTCATATTTTTTGTATTGATTAGCGGTGGAATTTTGCGAAGATCCAGTAATGTGTGTTTTTTATACTCATTCTAGTTTCCAGGAATTCAGCAACTTTGCAAAAAGTGTAGGCACCCTATGGGGCTTATTTGCTAAAGCTAGAGAGGGCAAAATTAGTCACAGTTCTACAGAGAAACCAATCAGCTTCCAGGTTTTATTGCTAAAGCCTAATTAAACAAGCTGAGGTTAGAAGCTGATTGGTTTCTCTGCAGAATTGTGACTAATTTTGCCCTCTCCAGCTTTAGTAAATAAACCCCTAAGAGTTAAGTCCAATTAAGGTGCAAGTCACCTCCGAGACATATCTCTATTACTTATTATTTGACAGGTTTGTTGCACTCTCTGAGGATACACTCCAACTGTGAGATTAGAGAAGCACACACAACAGCTATGATTGCCCCTCCCCTCTGCTGCCCATTCACAGAAGCCTTTGTATTTTGCGAATGACTTGAAATAATACAAAGGCTTCTGTGAATGAGCATAAGGAGGGGGAGGGTGGGCTTAGCAGTTCCAGTGACTCTGCTCTTGAAGGAATTGAGACCACAGTGAGCAGCTTCTAAGCTCGGAAGTTATATTCCTCAAGCACAATAAAACTGTCAGATGTGGGTAAGAGAGATAAGTCTATGAGGCAGCAGGCACCTGATGGTATGCCTGCAGTAGCTGATTTCACAGAACTCCTGTTTCCACAGTCTTTCTATGCATTTACAAATGTAAGAATTCCATGGCTTTCAATTTTCTCAATACCCCATCTCCTCCAAAGTGAAAAATATTAAAAATGTAATGTTGTTTTGAAAAAGAATACATGAAATAATGCAGTATTATAGAGGGTACATAGAACCACCTACACCAGCTTCTGAAGGAGTTAACAAGTTCCTGTTAAAACATGTGCACAGTTATCCGTTTTGCCCACCACGCCAGATGCATCTTTAAGAGAAATCATTTCACACATCATTTAGAGAAAATGTGCACTGTGAATGCAAAGTAGAAACACCTGCATGCAAACTAGCAAACACTTCCAAAGTAGATCCTTATAGGGTTTTATGAGACCATCTTCCCAGTTCAGAGCCTATATCTGAAAGTGCTGGCCCCACCCACATAATACATCACCATAGATGTCCACAAGGCCATCTCTCAAGGCCAGAAAACATTTTTCAAATCTCTGGCCACATCCACACAGTAGATCTGTGTAGACCTCTATAGGGTCCATCTCTAAGGCCATACTAGGGCCAATTGACCAACCAGCAGGTTTTTACCATTTGGAATAAAACTAACATAGAGAAATACAGACTTAATGCTGCTTATTTATTGGCCAGTATTTAAAACTGAATTCCAGGCATTTTCTTTTCCCACCCAGTGGGGCTGTGCCCGTACTGCATGGGTTAACTGCTCATTTTGAGGGGATTGGATAGTCAAGATATACTCACCTAATCCTCCGATCCTCCCAGAGCAAGACCACTTCCTGCGGTCACCGCCCTCCGTGGTTTAGTGGTCTTCTGTAGTAGACTGTTCCTGACGTCATCACACCCATAGAACGGCTTTGGATGAGAAAATTTCAGGAACAGTCCACTGCTGGATGTAGGGGTGCCCTGTTTTCTGGAAGATTGAAGGATCGGGTGAGTATAGGCTCTGTGTTCACCCCTAGACAAAACAAGCCATTAATCACTGCAGTGCAAGCACAGCCCCCACTGCATGGGAAACATACAATTTTGCCCGGATTTGGACTTTAAAACTCTTTTGGGCTTAGAACCCAAAATTGCAAGACAAGAGAGCTAATCATTTAGTCATTATGCAGCAGTGATGCCCAAAGCCAAGAAATATCTAATTAGTATGGCATGTTTACCAAAAAAGGGAGCATGTGAACTTTGAGTAGAGTTGAGCGAACCCGAACTGTAAAGTTCGGGTTCGTACCGGACTTTAGGGTGTCCGTGTCCCGAACCCGAACATTTGAGAAAAAGTCCGGGTTCGGGTATTTTTTCGTGCCTGTTGAATAGCTGCAGGGCAGCCAATAAACAAAGTTTCACTCGTTTGCCTTAGAAGCCATCACAGCCATGCCTACTAATGGCATGGCTGTGATTGGCCAGTGCATCATGTGACCCAGCCTCTATATAAGCTGGAGTCACGTAGTGCTGCATGTCACATCATCTCATGCTAGTGTAGGGAGAGGATGCTGCCGCTGCTATGAGGGACAGATTAGCTTTAGAAAATCATCTCATACTAGTTTAGGGAGAGGATGCTGCTGCTGCTGCTGCTGTGAGGGACAGATTAGCTTTAGAAAATCTGTTAAAAACGGCGATTTATTGGTGGGTGGGTGCTAGAGGAGATTTTTGTTTGCTAAGCAAAGTGCCTCAAATAAAACCTAAGCAATTTTTCTGTTTGTTAGGTGGGCGTTTGCAGCCATTTTTTTCAAGTGCAGTGCACTTGCTACTGCTTGTGTGTCAGGGACACTACTTTAATCGTTCGGTTGGCAACATTTTGGCATATTTAAATACTGCTTTTACATTGCAGTTAGACAAATGAAAACATTTTTTTTTGTGCAAAATATTACATTTGCGGCTAGCGGGGCATTTCTTGCACAAAAATAAAAAGTGCTTCTACATTGCTGGTTTAAAAAAAAAAAAAGAAATTCTAAATACTACATTTGCGGCCAGCGGTGCATTTCTTGCACATAAATAAAAAGTGCGTCTACATTGCTGGTTTAAAAAAATATATATATATATATTCTAAATACTACATTTGCGGCCAGCGGTGCATTTCTTGCACAAAAATAAAAAGTGCGTCTACATTGCTGGTTTAAAAAAAAATATATATATATTCTAAATACTACATTTGCGGCCAGCGGTGCATTTCTTGCACAAAAATAAAAAGTGTGTCTACATTGCTGGTTTAATAAAAAAAAAAAATTAGTGCTACATATTACATTTGCACCTTGCTGTGCATTTCTTGCACAAAATTAAAAGGTGCGTCTACATTGCTGGTTTAAAAAAATAAATAAATAAATAGTGCTACATAGTACATTTGCACCTTGCTGTGCATTTCTTGCACAAAATAAAAAGTGCGTGGACATTGCTGGTTTAAAAAAAAATAAATAAAAAATAGTGCTACATAGTACATTTGCACCTTGCCGTGCATTTCTTGCACAAAATTAAAAAGTTCGTCGACATTGCTGGTTTAAAAAAAAGAATAAATAGTGCTACATAGTACATTTGCACCTTGCTGTGCATTTCTTGCACAAAATTAAAAAGTGCGTCGACATTGCTGGTTTAAAAAAAAAAAAAAAAATAGTGCTACATAGTACATTTGCACCTTGCTGTGCATTTCTTGCACAAAATTAAAAAGTGTGTCGACATTGCTGGTTTAAAAAAAATAAAAAAAAAATAGTGCTACATAGTACATTTGCACCTTGCTGTGCATTTCTTGCACAAAATTAAATAGTGTGTCTACATTGCCGGTTTAAAAAATAATATAAATTTGTGCTAAATAGTACATTTGCGTCCAGAATGAGGAGAGAGTCAAATAAGGGACGTGGTCGTGGTGCTGCTGGTGCTGCTGGTGTTGGTGAAGTTCCTGTTGCAAGGAGAGGACATGGTCAATTTGTGCCAGCTACACGCACAAGTGAAACACCTTCCTCAGGTGCGAGTAGCCGACAGAACCTTCAACGTTATATGGTAGGCCTGAATGCTGCTCAACGAATGGTGAGGCCAGAACAAGTACAGGTGATAGTAGATTGGGTGGCTGACAATGCCTCCAGTTCCTTCACATTGTCTCCCACCCGGCCTTGCTGAAAGCTCAGAGTTGGCACCTGAACCCCATAGCCATCTGTCTTTCACCTCAGCCCCTTGTAAATCAGCCAAGCAGTCTGAGCTCCAAGTCATGAAGCAGTCTCTTATGCTTTTTTATGACTCTGCTGGTGTGCTTTCCGTGGGCCATCCACATAGCCCGGCCCCAGAAGTGGAAGACATTGAGTGCACTGATGCCCAACCACTTCTGTTTCAGGATGAGGACATGGAAACACCACTGCAGCACGTCTCTGATGATGACGAAACACAGGTGCCAACTGCTGTGGCTTTCTGCAGTGTGCAGACTGACAAGGAGGGCAGTGGTGAAGAGTGGGTGGAAGATGATGTGGAGGATGATGAGGTCCTAGACCCCACATGCAATGAAGGTCATGCGAGTGACGTGTGCAGTTTGGAGGAAGAGGTGGTGGTCGCACAGAGGCACCAGCACAGCAAAAAAGGTAGCAGGTTGCAAAAACGGAGCGACCGTTCCCTAGACAGTACGCCTGCTACTACCCACCGCACCCAGGAACCTAGCACACCAAAGGCAGCTTAAAGGAGTTCCCTGGCGTGGCAGTTCTTCAGACAATGTGCTGACGACAAGACACGAGTGGTTTTCACGCTGTGCAATCAGAGCCTGAAGCGAGGCATAAATGTTCTAAACCTGAGCACAACCTGCATGACCAGGCATCTACATGCAAAGCACGAGCTTCGGTGGAATAAGCACCTCAAAATCCAAGAAAGGTCTCGGGTTCCTCCTGCTTCCTCTTCTGCTGCTGCCTCGGCCTCTTCCTCCACCTCTACAGTGGCAGTGTCATCTGCCACCCAGCAAACAGACGATGTGACAGCAACGCCACCATGTCCGCCACCGTCCCCAAGCATTTCCACACGGTCCCATGGAAGCTTACAGCTGTCCATCTCCCAACACTGGAGAGAAAGAGGAAGTACCCCCCTACCCACTCGCAATCCCTGGCCCTGAATACCAGCATTTCAAAATTCCTGGCCTTTGAAATGCTGTCATTCCGTCTGGTGGACACGGACAGTTTTAAAAACCTGATGGCGGTGGCTGTCCCACAGTACGTGGTTCCCAGCCGCAACTACTTTTCCAGGCAAGCCATCCCTTCCCTGCACAAACAAGTCGGGGACAAGATCAAGTGTGCACTGCGCAACGCCGTCTGTGGCAAGGTCCACATAACCACTGATACGTGGACCAGTAAGCACAGGCAGGGACACTATATATAACTGCACACTGGGCAAATGTAGTGGCGGGTGGGCCTGAGGCGGATAGCAGTTTGGCGCATGTCCTTCTGCCACCGAGGTTTGCAGGGCATTTCTCTTTGCCTCCTGTTGCCCCCTCCTCCTACTCCGCTTCCTCCTCCTCTACCACCTCCTCATTCGGTCAGGGTAACACCTTCACCACCAACTTCAGCACATCCAAGGGGAAACAACAGCAGGCTGTTTTAAAACTGATGTTTGGGGGATAAACCCCACACTGCGCAGGAGCTGTGGATGGGCATTGAACAACAGACCGATGAGTGGTTGTTGCCACTGAGCCTCAAGCCTGGCCTGGTGGTGTGCGATAATGGGCGAAATCTCGTAGCAGCTCTGGGCCTAGCTAGTTTGACGCACATCCCTTGCCTGGCGCATGTGCTGAATTTGGTGGTGCAGAAATTTGTAAAAACTACCCGGATATGTCAGAGCTGCTGCATAAAGTGCGGGCCGTCTGTGCGCACTTTCAGCTTTCTCACCCTGCTGCTGCTCGCCTGTCTGCGCTGCAGCGGAACTTCGGCCTTCCCGTTCACCGCCTCCTATGCGACGTGCCCACAAGGTGGAACTCCACCTTGCACACGCTGGAGAGACTGTGCAAGCAGCAGCAGGCATTAGTGGAGTTTAAGCTGCAGCACACACGGGTCAGCCGCTCTACGGAACAGCACCACTTCACCACCGAGTGGGCCTCCATGCGAGACCTGTGTATCATATTGCAGTGTTTCGAGTACTCCACCAACATGGCCAGTGCCGATAACGCTGTTCTCAGCGTTACTATCCCACTTCTATGTCTCCTTGAAAAAACACTTCGGGCGATGATGGAAGAGGATGTGGAACAGGAGGAAGAGGAGGAGGAAGAGGGGTAATTTCCACGTTTATCAGGCCAGTCATTCACAAGTGGCTCGGAGGGTGGGTTCCTGCACCAGCATAGGCCAGGTAAAACATTTTCAAGCCAGGGCACAGTTCTGGAGGATGAAGAGGACGAGGATGATGAGGAGGAGGAACCATGTTTACAGCAGGGTGGCACCAAATGCAGCTCGTGGGCATCACTGAAGCGTGGCTGGGGGGATACGGAGGACACAGATGATACACCTCCCACAGAGGACAGCTTGTCTTTGCCTCTGGGCAGCCTGGCGCACATGAGCAACTACATGCTGCAGTGCCTGCACAAAGACAGCCGAGTTGCCCACATTGTAACTTGTGCTGATTACTGGGTGGCCACCCTTCTGGATCCCCGTTACAAGGACAACATGCCGTCCTTAATTCCCTCACTGGAGCGTGATCGGAAGATGCACAACTACAAGCGCACGCTGGTAGACGTGCTGCTGAGGGCATTCCCAAATGACACCAGGTGCTCAGTGGAAGCACAAGGCAAAGGCAGAGGAGGAGGAAGAGGTCGCCAACGCAGCTGTGGCACCGACAACTCCTCAGAAGGCAGGGTTAGCATGGCCGAAATGTGCAAAAGCTTTGTCAGCAGCACGCCCCAACAAACAGCACCACCAGCTGATAGGCAACGTCTTAGCAGGAGGCAGCATTTCAGCAACCTGGTGGAACAGTATGTGTGCACACGCCTACACGTACTGACTGATGGGTCTGCCCCATTCAACTTCTGGGTCTCCAAATTGGGCACATGGCCTGAGCTTGCCCTTTATTCCTTGGGGGTGCTGGCCTGCACTGCAGCCAGTGTATTGTCTGAATGTGTGTTTAGCATGGCAGGAGGCGTTATCACAGAAAAGCGCAGCCGCCTGTCCACAGCCAACGTGGACAAGCTAATGTTTATTAAAATGAACCAGGCATGGATCTTGTCTGTACCTTGTGCAGAATAGACATTTATACCTGCTTCACACAGCCATTGGTATACTTACGTGAACTTATTCTTTTTTTTTATAGAACATAAGTCTTCATTGGAATTTGTAACCTCCTACTCCACATCCACCTCCTCCATTTTTTATTTTTTTATGTGATTTTAAGCTATTTCACTATCCACATTTATTTGCAGGGCACTTGTCCTACTCTTACCCCAAGTTTGCTTCCCTTTGCAGCCCTCTAGCCCTTTCCAGGACTTTTTTAGAGCCATTTTAGTGCCCAAAAGTTCGGGTCACCATTGACTTCAATAGAGTTCGGAGCCGAACTCAAACTTTTTCATGAAGTTCGGCCGAACCTGCCGAACCCGAACATCCAGGTGTCCGCTCAACTCTAACTTTCAGTATAATGGGCTAAAAAATTGGCCTACCAAATCAGGGCAATAGCACATCTATGGCAGATAAGGAGCGTGATCCAACTGAAAGCTGATTTCCCAATTTATGAGAAAATTTACCTGTGTAACAGTGAGCCTTAATAGGGAGTTTGGAATTGGTCTAATGATTGGAAGTCATGCTCGAAATCAGAAGTTATGTTGTCCGTGGCCATTCATATTCTCAGACTAACTATTAGTTGACATTTTTACTCTTTACTTCAGATTTTCTTTAATACAATGGGGGCCTACTGTGGATATTAGACCATCAGAAGGATTTTCCATTATTTCCTTTAGCAATGCTTCAATGACTCTTTTGTAAATTTTAAATAAAGTTTAAGTTTACAAAAGAAACCAAGCTTTGTACGAGCCTTTTGTTTGTTATATATTCTGAACAACAACAGATTTAATATATTTGTGCTGTATTTTGTTCCCTATATACTTTTTTTTTAATAAACTGAGCATTATTATTACCAATCAAAGTTGTGTGATGGTGATGCGTTCCCGCGGATAATGTTGTGAACTGGCTCTGATTTCATTAACTGATAATAAAAATTACTCTTCTGAGGTTGACATTTTATTTCAATGTTATCTTTAACCACCGTAGCGTGTCACAAAGGAGAGTCTGGCAATAATCTCCAGGGGCCGTCACGTGGAAACCTTGATGTAATTCTGGTGTATTACCACTCGCAGAGAACGCATCCCAAATAAACATGCAAGTAGGTGTGGGAATTTCTAATTATTTACAGGATAAACATAAGCAAAGCAGAGATACAGGTCATTATTACATTTGTGTAATGGCCTTATAAAAGGAATATATTACTGAATTCTGATGCATGTGTGATAAAAATTGCAACTGGAAATGTTAATCTCTCGTATCTTTATCCTATCATTTTGCAATATTGCTATAGAAATTATTTAGTTATCAAATATGCCTGCACACAGCTGTGTAAGCCAATTGATTCATTCAAAAAACTTTGCTTGTGGTGTCACTGAATGGCACTAGGAACTCATGAATGTCTTAAAATTCTTTGCTCTGGCATTTCAGTACAGACTGCATTAAACTGTATCTAAAGCCAAACCTTTATTTAGATTTTTTTAGATTTGGATAGGTGGGAGGGGTTTAGAAACCATGTAAGGTTTCCATTTCCGTCAGTGAAATCCAAATTTTTGACTTTCCCCAGAACAACAATAGAGGCAAAATCAATATCGGTAACAACGGATTTTCATCACTTTGATAAGATTTTCTTTCAAATTCTGCTGTGTCTACAAGGGCAGGAAGCAAAGGGAAGTTTTATCAATGGGATATAAATGGCAAAAACAAACAGATAGGGATTTTAAAGTTGAAATCCAAGCAGATATAAAATACAGAATGTTATCTCTGTGTTTATTAATTCAACCCTAATTGCATTACTTCCAAGCAGTGTAAGTATCTGAAATGAACTTGGTATTAGTCTGTGCCACGTAGACTCATGGAGAAAGAAGCAGCACAAAGAGCCAGTCTGCTGTGCTACAGCCCAAGGAACATGTGGAGTTGCAATGTCAGAGGAAGAGAGCAGGTAGATTTCATCTGCCTATAAACTAATAACCATATGACTGAAATATTATACATATCTGAAGCAGAGAAAATTGAGAGCCTCAAAAAGACTAGTGTGTACATAGATTGAGTGTTATCATCCGGATTGATAAATGGAAAGATGGACAATTGGACCTGCCCCAGTTACAGGTCCCAATCAGGGAATTGCAAGCTTGGACTATCTCGGCACTCAGGAAACATACAGATTATAATAAAACAATCATTTTATTCAATTACAAAATATAATAAAACATACATGGTACCAATGAATCAAAAATCAAATAAGAATGATTACATACAAAGTATTTTGTTATACATATACTGCACCCCTATAAGTCTAGGAGGAGAATTGGCAATTGGCCCAGGGGTTAACCCTTATGTTCCTTTCCCACTCGACCGGTTTCACGGATCAAGCCGCTTCTTCAGGAGTATAAAGGAAGGAAGTCTAAGAATAATGGGAGTACTGTAAATCATCTTGGCCATTGCACACAATGAATATATTTGAAAGCCTATCGAAAATGTCAGATATGGTGACCCCAATACCTACCCCAATGTCTCAGATATCTGAAGCAGAGTTTTTGAAGCCTTTTGATAGTCAGCTATTTTGGGGGTGCAGGCAGATTACTTATATAACAATAAAAACAATTTTGTAAATCGAAGGCAGAAAAGATGTGCAGATATGAAGCACAACTTTTAAGCCTTTATTGGATAGGTTGCAATTTTTGGGGGAAAGAGGAAGATTGCATCTAGAAATAGAAAATCAGTGCCTTTTTTGAGACTGCAGATGCAAACATCTTGCAGATTTGTACCACAGCTATTGCTATGCTGTGAAGATACGAGATGTGCAGCACCTGAAACTACGGATACTGGAAGCCTGTGCTAGCATTTCTCCTGCGGTGTTGCTATCAGTGTGTGAAGAGTGGGAGAAGAGGGTTGCATTGACAATCCAACACAATGGGCAGCACATTGAACACATTTTATAAGTGGTCAGAAACTTGTAAATAACTCATGAAAGAATAAAGTTACGTTAAAACCAAGCACACCATTGTTTTTCTTGTGAAATTCTCAATAAGTTTGATGTGTCACATGACCCTCTTCCTATTGAAAAAACAAAACGGCCGACTTCAAAATGGCCACCATGGTCACCACCCATCTTGTAAAGTTCCCCCCCTCACATATACTAATGTGCCACAAACAGGAAGTTAATATCACCAACCATTCCCATTTTATTAAGGTGTATCGATATAAATGGCCCACCCTGTAGAATGAATATATTTGCACCACAGCTACAAAGCCTTTTGGAAAGGACACTGTTTTTGAGGGACAGAGCAGACATCTTGCATTTGGAAATAAAAAAAAAACAGGGTTTTAATTGAATAAATAAACATTGTACAGAATGGCATCACACCTTTGAAGCCTTGAGAGGCCGCAATATATGAGGGAAAGAGTAAGCAGATGGCATCTTGCAAAAATAAATGGGGTTCCTTCTTATCAGACTGAAACAAGACACATTTTTTAAATTTGCTGCACATTTTTAAATCTTTTATGAACAGGCGGCAATTTCTGAAGTTGAGAGCAAGTAGATTGCAGCTGAAAAATAAGAAATGGATGCCCTTTTCCACGACTGAATGAAGATGGTAAGGGTGGTCCGTTGACACCCACCGATATCTGATCTGATCCTGTCCGCTAAAAACGGATGGGGATCTGTTCCCCAACCGCCTGGCAGATCAGATGACAGTCGGATGGAAACGGACAGGTGGTTTGCTTCCATCTGACAGCCCAGAGAGAACAGTGGGCTGTGTCCGTGTCCACTCTGCATAAGCATCAGATTCCCCGCTGAGCAGGCGGATCTGCTCCAGGAGTGCGCCCCGTTTAAAAGGGGCCTTAAAGTGATTGTAAAGTCTTGTTTTTTTTAAATAAAAATATCAAACATGTTATACTTACCTCTTCTACACACAGTGGATTTGCACAAAGCAGCCCGGATCCTCCTCTTCTCTAGTGCCTCTTCTGTGCTCCTGGCCCCTCCCTCCTGTTGAGTGCCCCCACAGCAAGCAGCATTCTATGGGGGCACCCGAGCTGCAGCTCTGTGTGTCTATTCAGACACGGAGCTGTGGTTTGTCCCTGCCCCCTCTCTCCTGATTGGCTGACTGACTTTGATTAATAGCAGCGGGAGCCAATGGCACTGCTGCTGTGTTTCAGCCAATCTGGACGGCCGAGACACTTGTGGACATCTCTGGACAGAGATGGGGCTCAGGTAAGTATTAGGGGAGCTGAGGGGACTGCTGCACACAGAAGGCTTTTTATTTTAATGCATAGGAGGCATTAAGATAAAAAGCCTTCTGACTTTACAACCCCTTTAAGCCTGTATGGACAGGCTGCTATATGTGAGCAAGAGAACAAGCAGATGGCATCTTACATTAAAAAGCTTAGTTATTCTTTCCTCAGACAGAAAAGGGAAAAATATACAGATTTGCAGTGCAGACTTTTTTTTACCCTTTTAGACAGGCCAGTAGTTTGGGGGGGTAGAAAGCATGAAGATTGCACCTGGAATTAAAAAAAAAAACAACAATTTTTATTTTAAATTTAATACAGAAAAGTGTTTGCGCACACCTTTTAAACATTTTTGGATTCTGAGACGTTTTGAGTCTGCAGGGGATTGAGCAGGCAGATTGAATCTGTATATAACCATTATATTTCTTTTTATTTTAAATATTAGAAAAACGAATTTTACAGAATTGTATTCCCACATTTTAATTAGGCTGCTATTTTGGAGCAAGAGAGCAGGGATATTTCTTCAATAAATATGAAATAATATTGAATATTTGTGGAGGCAGAAAATATCAGTTATACTGATTTGCTGCAGAGCCTTTAATCTGTATTAATATGAGGCAAATATGTAAGCAGACGGAAGGCCTATTTCAGCTAAAAATATTAAATTCAACTTTTTTTGTTTCACACACAGATCTTAAAAATTCTACAGATTCACTAAATAGAATCTCACTCTTTTCAATAGGTGGCACATTTAGAGGCAGCCAGCTTATTTCAGCCAGAAATATTACACCAAACTGTATTTTTTAGACATAGATTATAAAAATTCTACAGATTTGCAGAACTGAATCTCATCCTTTTTCATAAGAGACATACTTGTAGGCAGAGAGTAGGTCTATTTCAGATTACCGAATGGTCCAACAACATGGAAACATTACCCCATCCACATGAGGGTGGAAGGCAGGGATTGCCTTATGGGGAAAATGTGTCACCGGGAAACCTGCTACTGCATTACATCGCAAGACAGAAAAAGGTAGACAGCACCAGCTGGGAAAGCAAAAACTGTAAAATCAGCAATTTTGCCGTTGTCACATTGAGATGCTGGACATGGGGTTGGCTTGGGTTGTGCTTTTACTCCAGGAGCTGGGGATGGCAGAATCAGAGCATGATTGCATCCTAGGCTTGCCACTATCCCCAGAGGTCAGGTGCAAGAATTTGGCCAATGATGTTTTTTTATTTTACAATACTGAAGTCAATGCTCCGTAAAGTGGAGGTAAACTCCACTTCTGGACTTGTACCTATAGGTAAGCCTATAATAAGGTACAGTGAATATCTCGTAAACTTGAACTGTTTAGGAAATAATCACACAACATGCAGCCGGTGACATCATCGGGGCATGCACTCAGAAAAAACGGCATACCGTGCACATCTTCAAGGCTCAGTGTCGAAGCCGAGAACTGCTGTGCTCATGTGCAGGAGTGACTTCATCGTGGCCCTGGCCACTCATAGAGCTGGAGCCACGAACCTGGAAGGAAGACCGGGTGAAGATGGCAGTGTTAGGGAGCCATGACAGTGCTGTGTTGGAGGGCTCCGTGTACAGGTAAAGTCTGTCCTAATGTGCTAGTATGCAGTGCGCATACTAGTACATTATGACTTAAACCTGTAGGGGGCCTATTGTTTTTTTTTTATTTTGGCAGTTTACTGTTGCTTCAATACCACACAGGTACCACAACACAATAGTGTCCTGCAGAGGTTTTAAAAATATGTCTACACTTGGCCATTGGCTCCTGCTGCTGTCAAATCCTTTGAGAATTGATTGGGGGGCGGGGCTGAGTCGTGCTGTCTGTGTCTATGATCACACAAAGCCTAGCTCAGGAATGAGCCTGCACACCTGCACCCATATCAAGTTGTTTGCTATGGGGGCAGACACAAAAGAGGAGGAGTGGACAGAGATGGAAGCGGACCCTAAAAGAGGAGGCTCGGGGTTGCTCTGTGCAATACCATTTTGCAATGCATTCTCAGAAAATTACAGCGGCTGCAGATTAAAAAGGAAAGGTAATTTTTAATAACATTCAATTACAATATGACTTTAATCACAATTGTACACGCTATATTATTTTTTCTTCATGTGCTATTTTTTTCCCCACGAAAGTAAAGTTACCCTTTAAGTCTTTGGCCAGTTTTAGGGTGCATTGGATGAATTCATAGCCATAAGCCTGATTTGGGATGCACATAATTTAGGTGGTGGTGGATACTTTAATCAGGCTCTGCAGAATCTGAGGTCCTGAATTTATATGTGACCCTCAGTTTAACAAGAACTAAAAAGGTTTTGTTGTATGACCTTATTTTTGTATACGCTCTGGCATTGATTCATTTGTTTGCTATCAATTACTCTGAAAGTCTAATTTTTTTCCTCTCTTTTTTTTTTGTCTTGTCTGGGAAGGTGCAGTCAGCTGTAACCGTCACAGTGACAAACCGTGAACTCATATTAATTGATCAAAAATATGTAATCTGTCACTCTGACATTGTAGCTTCCCTGCATTACAGCTTTCACTCCCAAATAGACCCCTATTTAAATGTCTGCCCATTTTACGTCAGTACACAGGGATACGCTCACCCATCTGTATGTTAGAGGATAACAATAAAGAGTGGCGTTAACAAAGGGCAGCCAAGAGAAGGTCACCTTCAATGCATTTTAGGATGCATGGGATATATCACCATTCGAACATGAAGCTTCAGTTATAGATAGATCACACTCTCAGCCGCGCCCTTGCAAAGAGATTTTCCAGCTCACAGGTAAAATCAGGCATATAATAAGGTCTTTGTAAGGAAGCAACTGTGGCCCCTGGAAAGCCTGTGCACGGACGCACGTAACGTGTGCGCTCGCCTGTGCGTGTGCGTGCGCGCCTGTGCACATGCACCGGCATTGGCACCAAACGGCCCATTTAAGCTGAGAGCACCCTGTAGCCGGTGCTGTCCGTTCTACAGCGTCCTGTACCGGTGAGCCCCAGCTCTGTTCCTGTTGATTGATCCTGTTTCCTGAAAGACCCGGCTTGACCTGACCTGCTGATATCTGCCTGCACCGATCCCCGGCTATCCATGACCATCCGCTTGCCTGACCCCTTGTACTTCTGCTGCCAGCCTGATTACGAATTCTGCTTGGACTTGACCATTCTTCTGCCTGCTCCTTTGTACTGCACCGCCAGCCAGTTGCCGACCCAGCCTATACCACCTCTCTTCTGATCTGCATGAGCCACTCTGGGATCTCACACACCAGCATCAGTGACTATCCAGTCCTCCTGCCATACTGCACTCCCGGACCACCTGTTTGCTCTACCAGGGGTCTCCGAATCAGGTGCGCAAGAGTGGTTGTTCCCTGCACAAGTCAGACTCCACCACCAGGTGCATGACAGTGTTTGTGTGAGTTCCTAGTCCTTCCTCTGGGTGGGAGAGCAGTCATTCTCCTCCGCTGATACTTGCAGCAACGTCAGGAACAGACAGGAAGTAATGTCAGGAACAGACAGGAAGTGATGTCAAGAACAGACAGGACTCTCCAATGGGAAGGATTATAGAGGAGACATTGCTGGAAGTATCAGCGGAGGAGAGTGACTGCTCTCCCACCCAGAGGAAAGACTAGGAACTCACACAAAGACCTTATTATATGCCTGATTTTACCTGCTATCTTGCAAGTGTATTTAACCCTGTGTGTGCTATTAAATCTGTTTACACACTGCACTTAGAGGCGCCTTTTCTCTTATTTCTCAAACTCCCAGAGTTGCTTCTGCTCTTAAAGTGCTGCCCTAAGTACCATCACCCCGCCACCACCCAGGACCGATTATTCAGCAGACTGAGAGTGACCATCACTGAGGCAGGTCAACTGAGCAGTGAACGCTTTACACACACACACGCAATAGCCACCATCATGTGTTTTAACGGAAACACGCACCGTTCGTTGGTGCAATTTTGATCTTTAACCACTTGCTAACAGCGCTATAGCCAAAAGACGGCTACAGCGTGGTGAGTGCGTCTATAGACATCCTCCCAGAACCCCTCCCCCGTGGCACGCATCGGGCGCGCTCTGTGGCCGATGTGTCCTTTGGACACAGCTGATCATAGCTCGGGGTAGAGGGCCAATTACAGTGGCCCTTTACCATGTAATCAGGCTGACCACAATTTAAATGGCTGTTGTTGGCAGGATCTACAGGTAAGAAATGTTGCAATAAATTTACAAGAAAATTATTTTTGTTAATTTGTATATTTGTATTTGTGGGGCATGATGCTAAACATGCTAAAAAAATAATAAAGTGAAAGGTGTGTGCCCCAAACAAATAAATATATAAATAATATAACCAAAATAAATGTGAACATAATTTACCAAAACGTGAAAGTCCAAAGTCTGTGATAAATATATAGACAATATATTCTCCTCAATGGAAGTGTGGTAACCATCTACCATGTAGAGTTGCTTGCAGGTACCACATATCCACCAGTATGTATGCACTCATCAGAAACTTAGCCACAAGTTAATGTAGCTAACACAGCTTTTATTGTGCATCCACTCTCAGTACTGGAAGACAATCAGCAGCAATTGCACAATTTTCCACCAGTGGGAGATAAACACGTGAAAAACACTGTGTTAAAAACAGCTCACCACGCGGAGGATAAGCTGGCCGCAAACTAGAAGAAGCGGAGTGATGTCAGCACATAGGCTCCTCCCAACGTGTTTCGTGCTCAGTTTCTGTTGGGCGCATACATGGTGGCACTTGCGAGCGACTTTACACAGTGGATGGTTACCACACTTCCATTGAGGATAATATATTGTCAATATATTTATCACAGACTTTGGACTTTCACAGTTTTGTAAATTATGTTCACAATCATTTTGTTTATCTCATAATTTTATTTATAAGTTTTATTTGTTTGTTTGGGGCATGACACTGTAAGATAAACCAGATTCCCAGCACTAGAAAACTAGTGCGAGCTTATGCTCATATTCATGTTCACATGCTAATTAAAGGTAGACCGCTATGGGTTTTTCTCTGGCCGATGCTGATATTCAGAAAAATGGGGGCGGCCGATGGCCGATATATGATGCCGATTTTTTTGGGCCGATATGTTAGGCCAATTTTTCAGTTTTTTTTTTTTTCCTTCATCTCATAAAATCTAACAGTTTAGTAATAAGAAGTGATACAGAAAATAGCTTAAATTAAACATTTATTAAACAACACAACAAGCCTCCAATCAGTGCACTTGTATGTATAATTTATATTAAAAAATTTATGTATCATAAAAATGAAATACACAAAAACAGGTAATCAAAACTTTTGGACAAAAAAAATGGGCTAACTTCACTGTTCAGTTTTTTTTTTTTAATTCATTAAAGTGTATTTTTTCCAAAAAAAATTGCGTTTGAAAGACCGCCGCGCAAACACAGTGTAACATAAAATATTGCAACAACTACCATTTTATTCTCTAGGGTCTCTGCTAAATATATATATATATATATATATATATATATATATAATGTCTGGGGGTTCTAAGTGATTTTCTAGCAGAAAATACAGATTTTTACTTGTAAGCAACAAATGTCAGAAAAGATTTAGTCTTTAAATGGTTACACTGAGCTCATCTACTCACCGGAGTACATCCCTTTGATAATATGTTCTCAGACTTGGCAGGCTGCCCGGATTTTTGTCTCTTTGTCAGTTCTAAGTCGCTCCGACTTAGAAATAGGTTCCTGTACTACTTTTGGGGCGACTTCAGGCAACTTGCATTGACTTCAATTACAGAAGTTGTTTGCAAGTCACGCTGAAGTCTCGCTGAGTCGCCCCGCAAGTCGGATCGCCCCTATGTGAACCGGCCTTAGTGCATAAATTTAACAGCCTAATTTGCAGCACAATCGGCCAGTGCCGATTTATTTAAAAAATGCCAAAAATCGGCCCGATATATCGGTCTCCCTCTAATGCTAATAATTCTAGGCAAAGTCTGTTCATTGTGCTCGCATTCATGCATGCATTCTCACATGCGCACACAAATTAGTGTGTATACCTGACAACCAGTTGCCTATTTAAACTGGCCTGTCACTATGTCACCATCTCCTGCTCTGGTGCCAATTTGCTTCAATGTCCCGTTCCTAGGACTGCAACCCCCAGCTTCATCCACCTAAGTGTGGACTTCACCAGCCTGCTCCCCCGGCACTAGTGCCATTCCGTGCCCTCACACTCTCTGTCTTCACCTTCAGGAGTGTTGGGCAGGGGGTGCAAGAGAGGCCACCACAACATTCCAGTTGTCACCAGGTACTTGATAGACACGTTTCACTTTAGTATCATTTTGAGGTTTGTATGTGCACCTTGTTGCCAGCTGCCTATACCGCCAAGCTCTCTGTTACCTTGAAACTGATAATAAAACAAATAGATATTAGGTTTACATAGGGGGGGTGTCCTGAACATGGTGCTGGGCAGACGTGCATGGTGAGCGCTCCGTCCACACCGACCCGATTTTAACCCAAATGATGCCCGTTAAGAATGTGAACTCAACTTCCGGTTCCGGCGCCTGATGAGGAAGGAGTGAAGGGCAACGGCTCCGGACCTCATCTGCCTATTAACCTGCTAACACCTGGATCAGGCAAATTCGGCACCCCAGCCCGCCTCCCTGACACCCAGTAACCATCCGGGAACCCCCTCAGAGATGGACAAATTTGTGCTCCATGGCGCGCCCGCCACGTTGCCTACCTCCCGAACCGACAACGCTGCACCGAACCTTCGTTCGGAAATCAATACTGCAACGAACCTTTGTTCGGAAAACAACACTGCAACGAACCTTCGTTCGGAAGCCTCGTGCGGGGACATGATCGCCGCTAACCCGGCACAGTCACAACCTATGCAGGTACTCCCCCCCCCTAATCCATTCAAACGCGGGGACAGCAGAAACTATGGAAGACCAGTACACCAGACTGGCCCAGGGCGTCGCAGCCCTACTAAACCCAACCATAGCATTGACGGTGGAGAGAGCCATAGCTGCGGGCATGGCCCAACTCAAAAAAGAACTGAATGACCACACTCATCGCATAGGAGAACTTGAAAACCGTGCGTCAAACGTGGAAGATGAATTACAAAATTCTTTAACCTGTGAGCAACAATGTCGGCACACACAACAATATCTCCTCGACAAGATCGACGACCTCGAAAATCGATCTCGTAGGAACAACCTCAGGATAGTGGGCCTCCCAGAGTCCTACGGCGCTGCCTCCTTACACGAACTATGCGAGACCCGTCTGCCCCAAACGTTAGGAATCAGCAAACCATGCACGGTAGAAAGGGCACATCGCATGGGAGCGCCCTCAAATGATCGCCGGTCTCCTCGTCAGGTCATCGTGCGCTACCTGAACTATACCGATAGATTGGCCATCATCAGATCTTTTAGGAACGCAAATTCGCTCCAATACGAGGGACACAAACTCTTAATCTTTGCGGATTACTCGCAGGAAACATCCCGTCGACGCAAAGCATTCCAACCGATATGCGCAGCTTTGTATCAGAAAGGTGTTAAATTCACACTCACTTATCCGGCATCCCTGCGGTTTACTGACTCCTCTGGAAATCCTAAAGTATTCAACCACCCCGAGGAAGCTGCCAATTTCGTCCAAGCACACCTACAAATCCCGATGGACACCCACCCCCCAACTCCTGCTCCACTATCACCAGGTCTCCGGGACCTCCGGAGTCCAAGAAAAGAATCTCCAAAGCGTCCAAGATACGCAAAAAAGCCAGCCCGAGAAGATCGCTCTTAAATCATCTTCCCTGAAGGGACGCTCTCTACTCCATCCGAGCTCTCACCCCAAGGCCCCCTACATGCTCATCTCAAAAAGGTTCTTATATGGAACATTTGTCTCCACGGAGATTTGTTCACAAATGTTTAGTAACGTTTAAGTCTCTGTTTCTTACATATGCCGTTTTCTGCCCACACTGTCTTACCGGGGATTCTCGGGAAGAGGCGAAAATATTCAACGCATCCCCCTATGATCCAGGTAACGCCTGAGCATCTCCGGTAACGCTGCCCCGGTGGAAGATTTCCTCATGAGGAAAAAGGTGAAGTTTATGCTGTTGTGTTTTTGTTTTAGAGTTATATTTTCCCCCTACGACCACTCAAGCCATTATGGAAATGTCCTCACCTTCTCCATCCCCAACCTGAGCTGGCACGCCATTTCCCCAGTTCCGTCGCCCACGACCCACTTCTATCCGATTCAGCCACCCCTACCATGCTCCAACTACATAGGAACAGACCACATTAATCCCCCCCCAACTCAGACCACCCTGAAGGTTGTCTCATGGAATATTAAGGGGCTTAAGTCCCCGAACAAAAGAATGGCAATCCTACGCCACCTCCAACGCCTGAAGGCTGATATAGCCTTTCTACAAGAGACCCACCTCACAGCCTCAGACTACCACCGCTTAAATAAATTATGGGTAGGTCGAATTTTTGGCTCGCCCTCGCCCAAAAACAAAGCAGGGGTGATATTACTTATCCATAAGAAGCTCCAATGCGAGATTCTAACTGAAGATAGAGACGAGGAAGGCAGAATTCTCATCCTAAAACTTAAAATTAATTCTAAAGAGGTAGTTCTAGCAAACGTCTATGCCCCCAATTCCCCATCCAATAACTTCTTCCAGAATCTCACGACACGATTAGCCCCGTATCTGCACCTCCCAACCATAATAGCTGGAGACTTCAATTCAGTTATGAACATCCAAGAAGACAGAAAGACGGCCCCCCAAACTTCTCGTATTCCCCCCAGAGATACCAAATCCACTCCCCTACACATCTTCGCGGAAGCCCTCCAACTCACCGACATATGGCGACAGTCTAATCCCCTGGGCAAACAATTCACCTTCTGTTCTCACCCTCATCACAGCATGTCCCGGATAGACTACTTCTTGTGCTCACCCTCTATCCTCCAAAATGTCTCTGACCCCCAGATCCTGGATACTGCCATCTCCGACCACTCCCCAATATCACTAGTTCTAACAGGGCTTGACCCCTCTGATTCCTTTAGGACATGGCGCTTTCCAGCAAACCTGGCTCACAATCAAGATCTGACAGCCTTAATCAAAAAGTCATGGGAGCAATATTCTGAAACAAATGCAGAACATGCCACTGACCCCAATCTCTTTTGGGAAGCAGGTAAAGCGGTTCTTCGTGGCCAGATAATTGCTTTTAGCGCTGCTTTCAAAAGGAACCTGAGCATTAACCACAAACTGGCTAGTAAAGCCTTACATGAAGCCCAAGCTGCCCTTAACAATCACAATTCACCTGAGAACAGGCAAAAATGGCAAACGGCAAAGTCTAAATTCGATCACTGGGCTTTTGCCCAGGAACGACACAATCAAACGTATATAGATTTACAATATCACAAATATGGAAACAAAGCCGGCAGGCTCCTGTCTCGTCTGAGCAAAGGAAAACATGCACCCACCTCCATTCCCACACTCAAACACCCAGATGGCTCTCTTACTTCAAATCCCAAAGACATCAATAGTATCTTCGAGTCCTTCTATATGAAATTATATGGGAAAGACCCGATTGATGAGGAGGCGGCACAAGCCTTCCTCAAACATCTTAGCCTCCCCCAAGTCACTCAAGCCCAACTAGACTCCCTAAACGCCCCTATTTCCATAGACCCAGGAAAGGACGAAACCCCTAATAAAACTATTTCCGAACCTTCGGCCTCCCCTCCATAACAGGTGGAAGTTCATAAGCAACCTTCTCCCCCTCATTTCTACCTCGTTATCACCTCTATAACAAAAACATCTTGAGCCGACATATCGGTAGACCAGGGCCCCGAAATAACAACCTATTACTCCATTGGTGAACAAATTAAAGCAGATACCTTTATCCCCGCAAATCCCTCAGATCAACCCGAACTCACTGAACCCCCTCCGATTCTACAAACTCCTTCCGAACACGGCGGAGGAGTAGTTAGCCCAGAAAGGGTATATTAAAGTATATCTTCCTGAGCTTCTATGATAACTACAGAAACCCTAAACTTCATTCTCTCGGTAGACC
>BLSH010374737.1:680642-700362 GCA_018402905.1 Glandirana rugosa
GCACAAGCGGGGTTCACAATGGGTCGCTCAGCGACTTCCAATATCCGCAAGGTTCTGGCGGTCTTAGAATTAGCAAAATCCAAGTCCCCTAATGAATACGCCATAATTTCGCTAGACGCGGAAAAAGCGTTTGATAATGTAAGCTTCCGCTGGCTAAACCTAGTCCTACACAAATTTGGTTTCTCTGGCCCCTTTCTCCACCTCATCACAGCAATGTACTCAGCCCCATATGCCAATGTTATCGCAGCAGGTATCAGCTCCAACAAGATTCCCCTCCACAAGGGCACCCGACAGGGCTGCCCACTATCCCCTCTGTTATTTAACCTGGCCATCGAACCTCTCTCCAGATATCTACTAAACCACCCGAAGCTCCACGGGATTAAATTCGGCACCCACGAAGTCAGTGCGGCTCTCTTCGCGGACGACATCTTAATATTTTACGCTAACCCACAACATGATGTCCCCCTAATACAAGACATCTTCACCAACTTTCAAAAATGCGCGGGCCTCAAAATAAATTTCAGCAAGAGCGAAATTCTCCCCCTCTTTCACACCAGGACACCACAGTGGGCAACTGATTTGGCCTTCCAAGTGGCTACCTCCCATATCACATATCTAGGCATTAAAATTGGGAAGTTCCCCTCCTCAATATACAACTTAAACATCCCTCCAGTAATAGCAAAGATTGTGGGCGAACTACATAACTGGACTAACCTCCCGCTCTCCCTATTGGGAAGAAGCCACCTTTTTAAAATGGTCAGTTTCCCCAAGCTACTATACCCTCTACAAACCATCCCCCTGCTGCTACGCCACACAGATGTCCAGGCGATCAATAGGGCCCTTTCATCCTTCCTATGACGGAAGAAACGTCCGCGAATAGCGCTCTCCAAATTGTTTCTGCCCAAGCACCTAGGAGGATCTAACCTCCCAAATATACGAAATTATAATATGGCGTGCCTCCTCAGAGTGGGCCTGGACTGGTTGTCGGAAACATCCAGATACTCGAATCATGACCTAGAATCCCAAATGATTTCCCCCTTCCGTCTAGATGCTCTTCTCCATTGCAAACTCAGAGATCTACCCCCTGCTTTGAAACAAAACCTGCTTATCAGAGACACTAATATCGCTTGGAGGGAATCCAGAAACAAAATGGGTCTTCCGGTAACCATCTCTAGGTCTCTCCCCCTCAGAGGCCACCCCAAAAGTCCTTTACTCACCCAGCAAGCAACAACAACCTTGTGGTTCAACCAAGGACTGCGAACCTATGCCCAACTTTTTGACCCAACCTCAGGAGGGCCCCTCCCCTTCTCTCAGATCCAAACTTCATTCAACCTTCCGAATTCCCACTTTCTACTTCTCCAACAAGCCATCAGCTTCGCCACTAGCCTATGCCCAGACAAATTAAAACGCTTTAAACCTGCATTCATAGACTACCTGCTTATCAACACATCTATAAAAGTGGGAGAAGTTCATAGACTTTTATCTCTCCACCTCTGGAAATCACGCCCCCAAGAACCTCCCCCACCATGGTCAAGCCAATTCCCGACGCAGCGTGGCACAAACTTTGCTCTACAAGGCTACATCACCACAACCTCATTCATAAAGAATGAATTCTGGAGAGAACAACAATTGAAGATCCTTCATCAAGCATATGTGCCATTCTCAAGAGACCAGTCCTCCTCGACACCTCTACAGTGTACTTGGTGCTCTACCCACAAGCCATCGCTAAAACACAAGTTATGGGATTGCCCTGCTATTTCGACTTTCTGGTCACAAGTGGAAAAGCTGGCCAACCGAGTCTCCGGATATGCTCCTTGTAAGGACCCACTTCCACTACTCTTCGGATTCATGGACCATCCTCACTCTGCACCTCGGATCTGGAACAAAACCGTTCTCAATATACATAGACATTGGCTAACCTACTGTTTCATGGTCGCAAGAAGGACCATACTTCAGCAATGGACTTCAAAAATCCCTCCTAATATATCCATGGTGGTATCACAGTTGCTGGGTCTGCATCACAAAGAACAACTAGATCTGAATCTCAATGGTGGCAATAGGTCTAGATTCAACAGAACCTGGGGAGCCTTCGTCGGGGTCTTTTGCAAGGAACCCCCACTACATCAACATCCCCCCCACACAACCACAAGCCCGTCTCCACCTATTGTATTGGGTGGGGTAACAATATGAAACTGTCAACAAAGACCTTCCCCACAATCATCTACTACCCCCCCCCCCCCAGGGCCTAAATGGTCCTTGACGGAACGGGGTCCCTTTTTCTTCCCCCAATTGTCTATGTATGGACTATATGTATCAACATTGTGCAGTGCCTTTACACATTCTAATGTTAGAGTTAACACTTCTAATTGATATTGTGTTTTCCGCAGTAACAAAAAGTATTCCCTCCTTGCTCATAGTGGTCCCCCCCCTCTCCCCTCCTCCCCTTCCCCACCCCTCTTTCGCCTTGTCCCCCTGTGTCTTAGCTTTGTTGACAAATCGTACATTGTATTGACATATCATCTAAACGCCATTATCTGCTCATGTTTTGATTGCAATGTATCTGCCTTGTTAATCTTTGTACTGAATTTAAACTTTAATAAAATGTCATAAAAAAAAAAAAAAAAGAATGTGAACTCTGGCTCCAGACACGGTCAGAGATCCGGGAAGAGGCCAGCAACCGACTACTCCGCTCTTGGATCCATAAGGAAATTCCTGGCCGCAAAAATCGGTAGCCCACGAACACGCGGCACACAGGCCAGAGCCTCGAGGTCGGCGGAATCCCCATCCTCACTCACCTCTCTACGTGAAAGCTCCCCTGCCTCATCCTGTGGTTCCGAGACTATGGAGGACCCGGGATCCCCGGCAGATTCGGAGACAACGTCCCTCCTAAGCGGTATTAAGAAGGAACTTGCGGGTATGTTCCATAGTTTAGAACGTTCGATCAAAAGAGATCGCTACAGTACGAACGGATATGTCTCACAAACTCACCAGGGTGGAGGAAATGGAGCAGCGTCAGGAAACAAACGAACATGCGATCGCTGAACTACAAGATACAGTGAAGCAGCTGGCCCTAGCACACCGTGCCAACCTTTATAAGCTTGAGGACCTCGAGAACCGCAGTCACAGGAATAACTTGCATATTAGAGGCCTGCCTGAAGCCACCAGAGACAGCGACTTAGAGGCAACCATCCGCGGAGTACACCGTGCACTAAGGCCATGTAATATAGCTGCCGAATTGCCTCGTGATGTCATATGTCGCCTGCATTACTTCGAAGATAAGAATGCTGTGATGATCAAACTGCGCAATATGCAAGACATAGACTTTGATGGGGCAAAGCTATACATATTCCCGGACCTCTCTAAAGCTAACCTGGACAGACGCAGGGCCCTTAAACCACTACTTGAATGCCTGCAATCTGAAGGAATTACCTACCGCTGGGGTTTCCCAGCATGCCTGATCGCTACTAAGTCTGAGCGCTCCTCAACATTGAGGTTCCCGGAAGACCTCCCAGCCTTCTTGCATGAGTTGAACATTCGAGCTCCCTGGATGGCAAGACCCCATTCCGGTCTTCAAGTACACTTTGGCGACACAATGGAAAAAAACCCCTTCAAAGAGGAAAGTTGATACCACACCAATCTCCATGGGTGAGAAATACTAAATGCTCTTTCTCTTTGGCTGTTCGGCACTAACATAACTCTGACATTCTACAGCTCAAGGCCCCTAGTTTGTTTAAATGTTCACAGTCGCTAGGTTACATGTATTGGGCTCAATAGCATCATCCCTCAACTTTGATGTTTCCCCCATGGTTTAACTCCATTGAGCCAGAGGATGCCGATACACCTTTTTCTTTTCCGAAGCTGAGTTCATCCCAGATACTAAAAAACACTGTTATCGTTGGGATCAGCCATTGTTTATTAATACACTGGAATATGCGGGTCGGTGACGGGCGCCCACTGCTGATCTAGTTTCGCACTCCCTGCATGAGGTCGCATCGGCCCCCCTTCCTGTGGGGAGGGACGGAGGGGAGCTTTCCCCGGCCGCGGCCATCTATATGCGTGCTCTTCTCTCCCCCTTCCCGCTGGGATCACCGCAAATTTTTGCGTGAATTACACGAAAATCCCGATTGTCGTGATTTACTGACTTGTTATTTTTGTTCTTACGCTCTTTATGTTGTTGTTTTCTTCCTCTCTTTTTCTTCTCTTTTCCCTTCCTTTACTTTCCCTTTCTCCTAACTTTTACGCTGGGGAGGTGAGGCTAAGATGATGGGGGCGCGTGCCCAATCGGTCAGATGGCCACTATAAAAGTAATCTCTTACAATATCAGGGACCTTAATCATGCAGCTAAGAGACACCAAATCTTAAGATAACTGAGACAGGCCTCGTGCTCGATTGCATATCTGCAAGAGACACATCTAACGCATACCACCTCTGCAAAAATATTCTCCCCACACTTCCCTTGTTGGTATTACAGTCTCTCTGACACTAACAAAAGCAAAGGTGTGGCTATCGGATTTGGTCGGGACGTGCTCTTTCAGCTTGAAGTGATGCAGGCAGATGACTTTTTCTTTTCCTGAGGGGCTTCATAGGCACCACACAATGTACATTGGCCAATGTATACGCCCCAAATCATAACCAACAAAAATTTCTCTCCCAGACCCTAACGCAACTAGCCTCGTTTGCAAAGGGATTAATTATACTCGCTGGAGATCTGAACTTACCACTAGACCCCCTCATTGACACCTCCCTTGGGAATTCACATATTTCATTTCGGCAAATATCTAAGGTTAAAAAGAAACTCTCGGACCTCCAGTTGATGGATGTCTGGCGCATCACCCACCCTAGAGATAGAGATTACTCTTACTATTCTAAGACACACGAATCCCATTCAAGAATCGATAATATCTTAATAGATCACTACCACCTCCCCTCATTAGTGACCGCGTCGATCGACATGGCGAAAATTTCAGACCATGCACTTGTATCAGCCACTCTAAATCTCCCCTCCCTCGTCGCACTTACAACTGGAAGCTAAATGATAACCTCATATCTAACCCAATCGACGTCGCACCCTTATCTACAGCTATCTTGCAGTTTTTTAAGGAGAACTCCGGTACGGACGTCTCTCCTTCCGTGTTGTGGGAATCCCACAAGGCGGCGTTGAGAGGACAGTTGATTGAGTTGGGTGCGAGGAGGAAGAGAGAGCGGGATCAACAATTTAAAGATACTCTCTCAGCTCACGGCTTTGGACAAGCAATACAAGCTCTCCCGACACTCGACCCATTTAGAGGCCCTGATACTTAAGAGAGAGGAGTTCAAAAATGTATTAGATCGGGACACTGCACACACATTTCGCAGAGCTGCCCAAAAACGCTATGAGTGGGGGATAAACCCAGCAGACAACTTGCCCGTTCCCTGAAGGAGCAGAAATCGACCTCTTTCATCCCGAAAATTAAGTCCCCCTCTGGGGAATTGATCTTCAACTCTAAAAACATTGCAGAGGTCTTTAGAACGTTCTACGTGGATCTATACCACGTGACCAACGACCTCTCCTCACGCTCACCAGAGGAAAAGAGAGCACATATTCTCTCTTTCCTGAAGCAGGCTCACCTTCCAAAACTCCTGCGAGAAGCTCTAGAACCCCTAGAAGCAGACTTCACCTTAGAAGAATTTAAAAAGGCTTTAAAAATACACCTATAGGCAAAGCCCCAGGCCCGGATGGATACAGTGTCCTACTACAAGACATTTGAAGATGCCCTATTGCCGCATTTAGTTGCTTATGCCAATTCGGTCTCTAACACTGAAGGTTTTCGCCCTGAAACCCTCTCTGCTCATATATCAGTGATTCCCAAGCCGGGTAAGGATCCAACTGTGTGTGGAAGCTATCGGCCCATTTCGTTGCTCAATGTCAACATTAAGCTTCTCGCTAAGGTAATGGCCGATAGACTCTCACCACTTATCCCGAGATGGATCTCGCCCAAGCAGACAGGGTTTACTCCACAATGAGAGGGCAGGAATAACTCCCTGCGTGCCCTCTCACTTATACATTTCGCTAACAGACGCTCCCAGCCCACCCTTCTCCTCTCAACAGATGCAGAAAAAGCGTTTGACAGGGTGGACTGGGAGTACCTCCGAACTACCCTTAAATTCCTAGGCCTGGGCCCGAAAATGCTGACTCGAATATTTTCACTATACAAATATCCTAATAAAGATTAACGGCCTCTTCAGTGACCCCTTTACTCTTCATAATGGGACCAGGCAGGGATGCCCACTCTCTCCTCTTCTATTTGCCATTTCACGTGAGCCCTTTCTAGCTGCTATTAGGAAGAATGATAGTATACGGGGAATTAGGATAGGATCTAAAGAACACAAGTATGCAGCATACGCGGATGATATACTCTTTCTAATACAGCAACCGAGGATATCTTTACCAAATTTAATGTCAGCTTTCCACTCTTTCCAAAATGTATCCGATTTTAAAATAAACCTCTAAATCTGAAATTCTGAATATCAACCTCCCACGGTCCGAAGCCTTACATTTGCAACCCCTTTTCCCCTTTCAGTGGCAAGCGGAACGGCTCAAATACCTAGGAATATACCTTACCCCTCATATAAAGTCCCTCTTCCGTCATAATTATATACCCCTACTAAACAACATAAGATCAGATCTCAGGCGCTGGTCCTCTCTAGCCCACTCCTGGCTTGGTAAAATACAGGTGGTAAAAATGAATATCCTTCCTCGGGTCCTTTATGTTTTCCAAATGTTACCATTGTGTGTGCCTGTGGGGTTTTTCTCGATCTTGCAACGCTTGATCTCAGGTTTTGTGTGGAAGAATAGATGTCCTAGACTGTCCAGATCCCTACTCTCCCAACCCAAATACAAGGGAGGACTTGGTCTCCCGGATTTCAAACAATATTAACATGCCATCGCTATCTGCCGAATCATAGATTGGACCTACGCTGGGACCTCTAGGTTATGGGTCCAGGTAGAGCACTCTTTATCAGGTACGGATTTAGCTGTAATGCCTTGGATCCCCAGACAAACGAGATCCCTTTCCCTCAACACATCACCGATCACAAAATCCACCCTGGATATTTGGGATTACCTTCATAAAAAGTACTGTTGGAAGTATAACTCCCCGCTAATGCCCCTGTTGAATCACAACTACTTTCTTCCAGGAGCATTGGATAGAGGCTTCGGACGCTGGTCCTCAGACCTCCCTTTACGATTACACCAAACGCTATGTGCGGGATCTCTAAGACCACTCACCGACCTGTTGGAAGTCAATCTTATAACAAATATGGACCATTGGCGCTACCACCAGCTTCAAAGCTTCATCAAAACCCTACCTCAACCTCTACGAACCACACAAGAGCTCACACCAAACGAAGCTTTATTCATTCACAAAGATCCCCCTAATCACCGTGTCTCGCAAGCATATAAAGCCCTCCATGAAACACAAACTTACCAACACCCGACCTTCTTAACTAAATGGGAAAGGGACCTCCAGTCTCAAGTGCCTGATTCTCAAAAGGACAAAATCTTAAAACTTGCACATACTTCTTCCATTTCCTCCAATATATCGGAAGTGAACTATAAGCTGCTCACCAGATGGCATCACACCCCGAGTAAACTACACTCCATGTTCCCTACCATTGTGCTGGAGGAACTGCGGGGACACAGCCACTCATGCACATATCTGGTGGAACTGCCCTATCATTAGACCTTTCTGGACGGATGTCCTGGAAATTATAAACTTGATCACCGACACTCCTGTCGCTGCTGACCCATGGGAGGTTCTTTTCCACTGCACAAAGGTACCAGCTGGGGTATACAGAAAAACCATCACCCCACATTTACTCAGTGCAGCAAAAGCATTAATTCCAACAGTATGGGGTCAGCAAAACACGCCCTCTGTAAAATCTTGGCTACAGAAAGTGAGGGAGATTCACCTCATGGAAGAACTGACTTACTCTGCTAGAGGTGATAACATAAGGCACTTCACAACATGGTCCCCCTGGAGTGAATTTACCACTTCCTCCAAATACAAAACCATTATGCAGACTTTTTCAGCTGACACCCCATTGGTTACTTAGAAATGGACTGGAATATAATATACAATTATAATTGAGGTCCTCTATATATATGCTGTTTCGAAGACAGAGATATGCATGTTACCTGATCCCCTCTGATTTAGACATGAAACGTTATGCGATACTTACTTATAGAAACACTGCCTCGCCTCGCCAGCTCCCCTCTCTCCTTCTTCTCTACTTTTCTTATACCTGTTTCCCCCCACTTACTCCCTCTTTTCCTTTTTTCACCAACGTCTACTCTCTCTTCTCTTATTGGTAAAAACGCACCTTGTGGAACTATTATGTTATACTTATTATATCTGTTACTGTTCTACTTTGGATTGACATAAGAGTTTTTTATACCCTAATGTATTCACTGTTATTCTTCTGAACCCTTCATTACTCAATAAACACAAATTAAAAAAAAATAAAAAAATAGGTTTACATTCACTTTAGGTGATTTTGTGACCTCTCTGAAATGGGTGGAGAGTAGGGTTGCCACCTCATCCAAACACATATTAGTTACACAGGTTCTGTGGCTGATTAAGGTGATAATTAAACTCACTTGGCGCCTTATCTGCATTAAATTAACCTCAGAAACTGTGCAATTCATATGGGTTTGGGTTTAAAGGGATGAGGTGGCAACCCTAGTGGAGAGCTGTTTTGGAGCCTGCATCAGTGACTGTGGCTTTAGTCATAGTGAATCTGATGGATGCGGCTGCTTGTGGTTATAGCCACGTGAAATGATAGACTATATAGAAATGGATCAATGTCTTGAGGGTTACAAGCGGAGCATTGTATTACAGAGCCCACAACAAGGTGAACTGGTTAAGTGGTGGCCAGGATATTAATTCATCCTAATTGCTGTCTGCCTGGGTTTTAGCCACTTGCGTAAATTCAGGATTCTCAGGGAGAGAGACAAAGCAGATGTCCTGTAAATGAGAAGACCGTTTACTCATAAACATTTCATGTTAACAACTGCTTTGTAAAAGCTTCCAAGATACAGGCCTGGAGAAGACTTGCAAGCCTTCGTCCTCTCTAGAGAGCATGGATCTTCTGGTAAGCAAAGAAATTCTCCACGTCAAAAGCACTTACTGAGCCGGGAAAAGGAAGAATGCAGCCAGGCGGGTATAAAGAACAACTTACATACTTTTCATTTCCATAACAGATGGGAGAAAGTGCAGGACAGCAGAGCCATAGCAGCAACAAGTATACTTGGAAGAGGGAAGCCAAAGATCAGGCTTCTATTCCTATAAAAAGGCTTAGGGCCTGGAAAATCCACAGGGCAGGCCTTCTTTATAACGAGGATGTTGAGCTAACCGCGTGCCGCCTTTAAACACAAAAAAACTAATAATATCAAAATACCAAAATCAATTTCCACTTCAGGGTTGGGTGCCAGCCCTTGTGTATTATTGATCAGAGCCCACTGTGGAAAGCTGCAATCAAAATTTAATTGTTTAATGTTGTAATGTAGCTCCAGGTGCGTGTAGCATGTGAAACAGGATGCGCAGAATGAACATGAAAAGAATTTATTAACAAAAAAAATAATAATAGAAAACACAAAAAATATATAATTCAATACTAATATGAGCATTAAAGAGGATTACCATTTACTGAAATGTTAAAGTGCAAGATAAACAGAAAGATCATGCATCAAATCAAAACCTATGCAACTTTTACACTAGATATGAAGATTAAGAGAATTAGTTCCTTTTCTATAGAGAAAAGGAGATAGGGAGGTTGATTTGCTAAAGGTAAATAGGCTGTGCACTTTGCAAGTGCAGTTTAAAGTGATACTAAAGGTTTAGCTTCTTAAATAAAAAAAATATATATCATACTCACCTGCTCTGTGTAATGGTTCTGCACAGAGCATCCCCAATCCTCCTCTTCTTGGGTCCCTTGCCAGCGCTCCTGGCTCCTCACTCCTGTTGAGTGCCCCCCTAGCAAGCTTCTTGCTCAGGGGGCACTCACACATGCTTGCTCCTGAGCTGCCTTGGTGTGTCAATAAGATACTCATAAGAGCCTCATCTTGATCCAGCAATGTACAGTGGGGCAAAAAAGTATTTAGTCAGCCACCAATTGTGCAAGTTCTCCCACTTAAAAAGATGAGAGAGGCCTGTGATTTTCATCATAGGTACACTTCAATTATGAGAGACAGAATGAGAAAAAAAATCCAGAAAATCACATCACAACCTCAAACAGTCAGACTCCAAACTCCACTATGGCCAAGACCAAAGAGCTGTCAAAGGACACCAGAAACAAAATTGTAGACCTGCACCAGGCTGGGAAGACTGAATCTGCAATAGGTAAGCAGCTTGGTGTGAAGAAATCAACTGTGGGAGCAATTATTAGAAAATGGAAGACATACAAGACCACTGATAATCTCCCTCGATCTTGGGCTCCACGCAAGATCTCACCCCGTGGGGTCAAAATGATCACGAGAACAGTGAGCAAAAATCCCAGAACCACATGGGGGGACCTAGTGAATGACCTGCAGAGAGCTGGGACCAAAGTAACAAAGGCTACCATCAGTAACACACTACGCCGCCAGGGACTCAAATCCTGCAGTGCCAGACGTGTCCCCCTGCTTAAGCCAGTACATGTCCAGGCCCGACTGAAGTTTGCTAGAGAGCATTTGGATGATCCAGAAGAAGATTGGGAGAATGTCATATGGTCAGATGAAACCAAAGTAGAACTTTTTGGTAAAAACTCAACTTGTCGTGTTTGGAGGAGAAAGAATGCTGAGTTGCATCCAAAGAACACCATACCTACTGTGAAGCATGGGGGTGGAAACATCATGCTTTGGGGCTGTTTTTCTGCAAAGGGACCAGGACGACTGATCCGTGTAAAGGAAAGATTGAATGGGGCCATGTATCGTGAGATTTTGAGTAATAACCTCCTTCCATCAGCAAGGGCATTGAAGATGAAACGTGGCTGGGTCTCTCAGCATGAGAATGATCCCAAACACACTGCCCTGGCAACATCTAACTTTTAAATTGCTGCATTTGTAAATTTCAAAAGGAATAGTAGTGGTAAAAAAGCACTTGTGGGTTTAACTAATCATTTTTATCTTAACCCTAGATGGACATCATATGACATCCTGGACGTTAAGTGGTTAAATCTGAGCTGTTTAGCCCCTTGATTGCTTTTACAGGCGGTGGGAGGGGACGTCCCTTCCTCCCGCCACCCTCCAGGGCTACTCCCGGGTCGCCCGTGCACTTGGGGAGCCAGAACAGGAATCGGCCGATGGCAGCCGTTTACCAAAGAGCTGACTGAGGACCAGATGGTCCCTGACTATCTCTATGATCTTCAGAGGCTGGGAGCATCATCATGACGTCACTTCTGGGGCTGCCAGATGTAAACACTGCAGTTTTTATTTTGGTGGCAAGCCCGAGACCGGTTTTTTTTTTTTTTTTTGATCTCAGGCATTCAAGCCTAGAGGAGAGATGCGGGAACTTATAGACCCCAGATCTCTCTGTAAAGAGGACCTGTCATGCCCTATTCCTATCACAAGGGATGTTTACATTCCTTGTAATAGGAATAAAAGTGATGAAATAAAAAATAAATGAAAGGGAAAGTGTAAAAATAAAAAAAATAATAAAATAAACAATAAAAAAAAAATGTTTTAAAGAACCCCCGTCCCTGTGTGCTCGCACACAAAGTGGACGCATATGTAGGTTGTGCTTGCATATGTAAACAGCATTCAAACCACACATGTGAGGTATCGCCGCAAACGTATGAGCGAGAGCAATAATTCTAGTACAAGATCCCCTCTGTACCTCTAAACTGGTAACCTGTAAACGTTTTTTTTTTTCCTTCCACATCAGTAACTTATCTCAGGAGGAAGAATATTCAGCCTGAAGCTCATACTAACCTCCAGGTTAATTACATCATTGTGGTGGTCATTTCTTTTCCCAAATTTCCCCCCATTAATATCTATGTACTTTATTTCCCAAACACAAAAGGGGGAAAGGGAAGGACTAAATAATAGACAAGCAAGACTTGTCTACACCACCAGTACAATCATAAGGAAATCATTATCCCTACCCCCCCCCCCCCCACAAGCAGTTCCGACTTCAACAATCAAGCCGGGCAATCATCATTCCCCATACACACTCTTCACAGATCCCACCTTTCTGTTCTTTTCAGGTTTATAAATAAATAACCTACTTTCTTCCATCCAATATCATCATATTATTAGACTCCTCGTGTCTCAGAGATATCTCCTATTTCGCTATTCAGTGTCCCTTTACTTCCATGGCGACCTCCTATATCAGTCATTCTCTAGACCACTATACTGGGTATCCTTTATCTAGAAGCCATAGCCTCCATTTTTTTTTTAATCCATTCAAGTTGTTCCTTTTTACAAACACACTCCTCTCCATCCACATAGCCTCTTCCACAGCGTTTAACCATTCCTCCTTGTTCGGGGGGGCTCTTGATTGCCATTTTTGGGCAATCAATTTCCTTGCCTGGAATAGGCAGCTCAGTGTGGCGGTCGGAAATCGGCCTCCATTTTCCCTGATCTGTCCAATGCCCAGAATACATTGTAGGGGATTCTTCCTTATCTGAATCTTAAAGATCCTATTTATAGAGCTAACCACTTCTTCCCAATACCTCTTCAATTTTGGACATCTCCAAATCATATGGACAAGATCTCCAACTTGCTGGCATCTGGGGCAACTATCATTTTGCCTCTTCCCGAAACTAAATAATCTCTGGGGGGTATAATAAACTCTGTGCAGAAGAAAGAGGTGCGACATTCTCTGCGATGGTGCCATCGAGACCAAGATACAGGAGTCCAAAATAGATCTCCACTGCGCTGAAGAGATTGGGCCTAAATCCTCTTCCCACTTCTTCTTGACCCCAAGCTCTACCTCCCTCTCTCTACCTATGGTAAACGTTTTTAAAGCATAGCCTATGGAGATTTTTAAGTACCGAAGTTTGGCACCATTCCACGAGTGTGTGGAATTTTAAAGCTTGACATGTCTATTTACTCGGCGTAACATCATCTTTTACATTATACAAAAAAATTGGGCTAACTTTACTGTTTTGTATTTTTCTTTAATTCGTCAGAGTGTTTCTTTTTTCCCCCAAAAAAATCACGTTTGAAAAATTGCTGCGCAAATACGTGTGACATAAAAAAATTGCAAGGGTCACCATTTTATTCTCTCTGCTAAAAAAAACATGTAATTCTGAGTAATTTTCTAGCAAAAAAATGATGATTTTGGCACGTAGTAGAGGAGTGCCAGAATTGGCTTGGACTGGACGTGGTTAAGGGGGTGTGTCCTATGCCTACATGGTTTTGCTAATAGGTGTACCTCGTTCCTGTCTCAAAAAGTCTGGAGGTTTGCTATTGGGGTCCTCTTCCTACATAGGCGTTGAGCCCCATGCATTACCCTGTATGAGCCGTATGATACTTTCTGCTGGTTGGCTGGAAGCCACCATTAGCGCGGCTGTAAACTTACTGTATAGATATAAAGGAAGCCACAACACTCGAGTTTGACTTGAGCTTTAAATACATTTCTCAAGTTTCTTGGCTTGGATCTCAGTTTAAAAGGCTGCCAAATGTCAAGAAAACTGGAGGCAATTCCACAACCACAATCACATGTAAAAAAAAAAAAAGATTAAACCAAACAGCAATTTTTTTTTTTTAACCTTGGCTTATTTAGAGGCACAATTTTTTGGAAGACATCATTCAGAGATCCCAAGAAATAAATTGATGATGGATGCATATACTGTGCAGGCTTGACCTCACAAAAGAGAATGTTATATCCCATTTCCAGGCACTGCCCAAACCCACAATTAGATATGTATGTTTTCTAGCAGATATGCGAATTATCCCAACAAATATATTTAGATATCTTGCTAGCAAGTATTTATTTGTGGGATTTGAACTCCAAAAAAGATATAGAAGACAAAAACCAATGCTGCTTTATACACCATTAAAATTATATTTTTTTAATGCAAGCCATTTAAATGGTAACTCCACTTCCATAGGAAAAAATAAAGCAAATTATAAAAAAAAAATATTTTGCTTATAGCTTTGGAAGATTTACCCCCCTTAAGACCAGGCCACTGCGTTACTATAACTAACAATTGCGCGGTCGTGCAACGCTGTACCCAAATAAAATGTATGCCATTATTTCCCCACAAATAGAGCTTTCTTTTGGTGGTATTTGATCACCTCTGCAGTTTTATTCTTTGCGCTATAAACAACAAAAAAAGACCGTCAGTTTTGAAAAAAAAACAACATTTTTATCCAATAAAAAAATTTAAAAAATCGAATTTCTTCATCAGTTTAGGCCAATATGTATTCTGCTACATGTTTTTAGTAAAAAAAAAAAAAACAATAAGCGTATATTGATTGGTTTGTGCAAAAGTTATAGAGTCTACAAACTATGGGATGTTCTTATTTATTTCTTTTTTACTAGTAATGGCAGCGATCAGCGACTTATAGCGGGACAGTGGTATTGCGGCAGACAAATTGGACACTAACTGACACTTTTTGGGGACCAGCGGCACAACTACAGTGATCAATGCTAAAAAATATGCACTGTCACTGTACTAATGACACTGGCTGGGAAGGGGTTAACATCAGGGATCAAAGGATTAAATATGTTCCTAGCCAGTGCTTGGTTACTGTGGGGGAGGTGCTTCTACTAAGGGAAGGCAAAGATCTGTGCCCCTGCTTAGCAGAAACTCATGATCAATGTCTTCCCTACTGACAGTATAGCGATTTGCCTTGGTTATATAGGCAGATTGCCATTTTTGCCTGTGTACTAATTAATCGGTGGGTGCCAGCAGACATCGGACCCGCTGTACGCGCCGCTGGGCTCCCGCTGTGTGTGATCACAGCAGAAGCGGGTTTGCCGGCTGCGCACACACCCGCCCCAGACCCGGGAAGTGTCAGATTACATACTAGGTATGTGATTTGGTGCAGAGTATATGTGTGGTGGCCAGTCGTGAAGCGATTAATTACAATACAAGCCATATTGTTATTTAATGTTAATAAAACTTCCCTTTCCTTTTCAATCTGCAACTGCTGTTACTTTATGTAAAATCCAATGCAATATGGCAACCTGGAGGCGCTCTGTACGCAGATGCTATACAGATTGTGATTGGCTCTCTGATTTTCCCAGAAGTCTGCACTAAGATACAAGTCAGAGTTTAGGCATCCCCTGCAAGAAATTTTTCATTTTTGCTGAGATACTCCTAAAGGGTTAATCAGTTCTAAAGGGATGCAGAACCTGCAGCTTTCCTCATTAGAATCCCGCAAGTGCAGCAGCTGATCAATAATGAAAAAGTTACCCTACCAGAGATAAAACGATAATCCTGCCACTTTATAAAACTCTAGTTTGGCCACATCTGGAGTATTCCATCCAGTTCCAGTCATCAATCCTCGGAAGAGATGTGCTGGAGCTGGAGAGAGTCCAAAGAAGGGAAACTACATTAATAAGGGGACTGGAGGACCTCAATTACAAGAAACGACTACGAGCAGTAAATTTATTCTCCCTGGAGAAGAGACGCTTCAGAGGAGACATTATAGTGATTTACAAATACCTCAATGGTGATCCCAGCGTAGGAAGAAAACTTTTCAGTCTAGGGAATGTAAGAGGACACAATATGATTGGAGGACAAGTGCTTTAACTTTAAGCTGCGTAGGAGGCTTTTCCACTGGCAGGGCGATAAGAATGTGGAACTCTCTTCCACAATTGGTGGTGTCCGTGAGAAGTATTGCCATTTTTAACTACCTGCCACCCGCCGTATAGTAAAATGATGGTGAGATTCTAAGGGCAATGTCATATGACGTCACCACAGTGTCACCAACTTTGCGCGCCTGTGGGAGCGTGCCTGCGGGAGTGCGCAGCGTGGCGATTGTGGTCGCGTCCTAGGATACGGTGCAACCCCGATCTCGGTAAAGAGGTGATGATGAGGCTCTTTATCTATGTGATTGACAATGTCCAATCATAGCCAATCACATGTAAATATGGAACAGCCGTTTATCGGCTCTGCTCGCCTTACACTGATAGCCGATCAGCAGCATCTCCTCTCAGGGGAAACTGTACAGGTAATCAGGGCACTGATCATCAGTGCAGCCCCAGCACTGCCCATGAGTGAGACCAATCAGTACCCACCAGTGACACCAATCAGTGCCCATCAGTGATGCCAGTCAGTACTGCTTTTCAGTGCCTGCTCATCAGTGCTGCCCCTCAGTGCCCATCAATGCTACCTATCAGTGCTACCTATCATTGCCCATCAGTGCCACCTATCAGTGCCCACCAGTGCCGCCTATCAGAGCACATCAGTGCGGCATATCATTGCCCATCAATGCGGCATATTAGCGCCTCCTCATTAGTGCCACCTAATCAGTGCCCTTCAGTGCCACCTCATTAGTGCATCCTATCAGTGCTGCCTCATCAGTGCCCATCAGTGAAGGAGAAAAAATGACTTATTTACAAAATTTACTCACAGAAACTAAGGAAAACTTTTTTTTTCAAAATTTTCGGTCTTTTTTTGTTTTTTAGCAAAAACTAAAAAACCCAGCGATGATTAAACACCACCAAAAGAAAGCTTTATTTGTGGGAAGAAAATCATAAAAATGTAATTTGGGTACAACTTTGCAATTGACATTCAAAGTGTGACAGCGATGAAAGCTGAAATTTGGCCTGGGCAGGAAGGGGATAAAAGTGCCCGGTATTGAAGCTCGCAGGAGCAGGGCCCCTCTAACCCTTTAGTTTTGAATTGTACTGTTGCTGTAATGTCTCTCTTTATATTGTAAAGTGCTGTGCAAACTGTTGGCGCTATATAAATCCTGTATAATAATAATATTGAAGCGGCTAAAAGACTTTTAGACTTGCATCTTAATGAACACAACATACAGGGATACGGGGAATGATTACCGACACTGACACATGTACACAGGTTGAACTGGATGGACTATTGTCTTTATTCAACCTTACCTACTATGTAACTCTTCAGAATCAATATCCAAAAGACCAGTGGCAGCCGCTCCATAAGGGGAGCAGGGGCACCGCCCACCTAATCCATGCGCCCGGCCCCTAATCTACATGCAGGGCGCCAGACGCATGGATTTCAATGGGGTTTTTTTTTGTGTTTTGAAGCACATGATTTGAATCGGAGGCTCTAATTGGCTTCAAAAAAGGGTGGGCTCTGCGTCCCAAGCCCACCCATTTGTGTGACATTAGTAAATTAATATTCACTAATGTCTTCCTGTTTCTCCTCCCGGCCAATCAGGAAGCGGGTCCTGAGACCCAATTAGTCGGTAGTCCTAAGACCCGATTGGGTGGGAGTCTGAAGACCCGATTGGCCGGGAGCAGAAGCAGTGACCACGGGGACACGGAGGAGATGGAGGGGGGAAAGCCGCATGTGCGCCCTGGATAGGGTAAGTGGCAATTAATTGGCGAATGAGCTGGCGACCGGGGGGGTTTGGTGTGGGGTGGCAGGCTGGAGCGATCAGGGAGTGGTAGATGTCTCGGGTTTGTTTGCCGCCCCCCCCCAAGACCCAACCGATGGAGCACCAGCCGCCACTGCAAAAGACACGGAAGAACAAACAGTGTTTTATTCGGAGCAGAAACAGGTAGGAATCTACAGCAAGACTTTTCTCTTGCTAACAGATTAACAGCAAGCATCCTGCAGGGGAACTTTCAAAAGTTTGAAAAGTGTGACGGATTCATATTAAACCTAAGCTTGAGGACATTATTTGTCTGTCAGTTTCATTATGGATTGCCACTGATTGCAGAAACCTCCTCCCCATTAACAAGTATCCTGATTATGTCTTCTGATCATCCATGAATGATCATTGATGATTGAAGCAACCCACAACACAGGCCAGTTGGGTGACTGCTGTGATTGACAGATAACTCCGTCTTATCACTTGTCAGTAAGTTGAAAAATGATGTCGTTGTCAGCGGGGAGTTTAATCTCATATGTGTGAACAATTAAAATCTGACATGTAGTTGGGAAGTTATGGCTGAATACAGACATTTTACAACATTAAACATGCAGTTTTATGAATGTGGCATAGCGCAGGAATGATGTTAAAGTAAACGTTTTCTCAGAGAAATATAGGGGTCTGATAATGCTGAACAGCTACTGCAAATGCTAGTTGCAATAAAGTGGTTGTAATGCCCCCCACATACCCAGTGAAGTGGCTGGCCTCAGGTTACACACAAAGATGATACAAATCCTCCTACATAAGTTGTACCTGTTTATCTGTAGTCTTCTCTTCCCTACAGCTGTTCAAAGTCCAGAATTTATAAAGGTTGCCTAAGCTTTCAGAAAGCAGGCGGTGGGGAGCTGAAGTTGCACACTGCAGAGCTCAGTGAGAGCTGATTGGAGGGAAGGGACACCCCCCCCCCCTTCACACAGCACACAGCAACAGAGCTGAGGCTGTCAATCACAGGCTGTGTGCTGGAGTTCCCTCCCCTGTCACCTTTTTTCTCTTGGTGTCTTAAATAAAACTTGTCAGAAGTTTCTCATGCTGATAGCAGAGGAAGGCAGCAGCAGACAGAAATTACACTTAGTGCTCTGGAGTGAGACAAGTACACACTATGGAGTGTGTCCATAAGACACAGAAAGCCACGGCTTCGCCCCTCTCCCACCTCCCTGCTCTCTCCTCATGGGCTCACTGGCTTTGATTGACAGCAGTGGGAGCTAATGGGCTCCCGCTGCTGTTTCAGCCAATGAGGAGGGAGAGTGCCGGGACAGCCAAGGCTATCATGAACATCTCTGGATCGGAGGGAGCTCAGATGAGGACTGGGGGGACTGAGGGCTGCACACAGAAGTATTTTTTTACCTTCATGCATAGAATGTATTAGGGTAAAAAGCCTTCAGCCTTTAGAACCAGCCTGAGCAGAACAACCTGTCCTCTGTCAGTATGGTGTGTAGAGAAAGGTCTTTGCTCTCTGTATGGAATTAGTGGTCTCTATGCAGATGTTTGACATGCCCTCCATGCTGAGTCAGAGCAACAGTTTGCCAAACAGCAGGGCGCATGAGCTTTGCTGATTGTAAGCTATAGGTGTGACTCAGCAGGGGGCATGTCAGACTCTGCACAGAGACCACACATCCACAGAGAGAGCAAAAGTCAGTCTCAGCCCTGGTTCACATTGGTGGGTTTTGGCATTCAGCAACCCGCACAGTCTGTGAAATCGCACCTGAAGTCGGGACTGACATGCGGGAATGAAATGGTGCGAGTTCAGCTGAACATAATTTCATTCCTGCACCAATGTGAACCTAGGCTCAACCATATATGTCAGACACAAGACCCACGGGCTGAATGCAGCCCTCCAGCCCATTTATTGTGGTCCTCACACCTCTCCTGCAGCTGTGGCACCCTCCTCATCTCCGCCCCCATAACAGCCAGGCAACTAGCAATCACTGAATGTGAAGTCAGCAATCACAGGTTCTACGATTCTCTTAGGGCAGTAAATCCCTGCTAGCTTCAGAGGGGATTTACTGCTGTTATAGCGGCGCTTCGGCGGTGGGAGCGGCAGAAATTTAAATGTCCACTGATTACTGTATCAATGTCATTGACAGTGAAGGGGTTAACCTGCAGGGGGAGATCTAGGGGTTAAGTGTGTTCCCTGGGTGTGTTCTTACTGTGGGGGGGGGGGGGGGGTTCCTT
>BLSH010374737.1:700372-721093 GCA_018402905.1 Glandirana rugosa
CTCCTCAACGTCTCTAGGTGTCGAGTCCACCCTCTTAGACAGGTGTCCTGTTGATAATCAGCACGTGAGGTGTTTAGACGGGAAATATCTTCTCACCGTTCTTCTTTCAGTAACAAATGGTTAACTGTGTTCCCTGGGTGTGTTCTTACTGTGGGGGGGTTAGGCTACCATGGGCATGAGAGATCTAACTGATCCCAGTGACAGGGATCAGTAGATCTCCCATGCCCACGCTGTCAGAATGGGGAACCGCCCTGTTTACATCGGCGGTTCCCCGTTCTTTGCCTGTGGCCACTCATCGCGGCTCGCCGGCGGACATCGGGTCCGCCCGAGACGCGGACACACTCCTCAGTGCGAGCTGCCCTAGCAGCCACCCGCAGATCGCCGCCTTTTTACGGCGATTCGCGGCCAGCGTCCACACTGCCGCCGTTAATATGAGGTAGGCAGTGTGGAACTAGTTAAACAATGACTTTCTTCTTGCCACTCTTCTATAAAGGGCAGATTTGTGGAGTGCACGACTAATAGTTGTCCTGTGGACAGATTCTCCCACCTGAGCTGTGGATCTCTGCAACTCCTCCAGAGTTACCATGGACCTCTTGGCTGCTTCTCTGAATAATGCTCTCCTTGCCTGGCCGGTCAGTTTAGGTGGACGGCCATGTCTTGGTAGGTTTGCAGTTGTGCCATACTCTTTCCATTTTCAGATGATGGATTGAACAGCGCTCCATGACATGTTCAAAGCCTGGGATATTTTTTCATAACCTAACCCTGCTTTAAACGTCTCCACAACTTTACCCCTGACCTGTCTGGTGTGTTCCTTGGCCTTCATGATGCTGTTTTTCACTAAGGTTCTCAAACAAACCTCTGAGGGCTTCACAGAACAGCTATATTTATACTGAGATTAAATTACACACAGGTGGACTCTATTTACTAATTGAGTGACTTCTGAAGGCAGTTAGTTCCACTCAATTTTGGTCTATCACATAAAATCCCAATAAAATACATTTACGTTTTTGGTTGTAACGTGACAAAATGTGGACATTTTCAAGGGGTGTGAATACCTTTTCTAGGCACTGTATCAGCCAAACCCCTTGTACCGTCTTTTGCAGCAGGCAGCCGACTTTCTCATGAGCCACTGGAACGGTTTCTAAACCCCCTCCCCGTCCCCTCCCACCACTCGCTGGTGTTCCTCAGGTTTACTGATTTTACGGTTCGCCTGAGAAACGATACAATGGTGCGGCCGGGCTGCTCCCATAGGCGATCAAAGAACTAATACTCTTTGATCGCCTCTATGGCCTTGGAGGACTGGAGTGACGTCATGACGTCACTTTTAGTCCAGGCTTGAAGTAAAACATTTTTTTTATTTTCTAAAAGCGAAAGATCAAAAATGTTTGCTTTTAAAGGTAAAGAAGGTCTTTTTCACCCCAAATCTCTCCATAAAGAGGACCTGTCAACCTTATTTCTATTACAAGCGATGTTTACATCTCTTGTAATAGGAATGAAAGTGATCAAAAATAAATAAATTAAAAAAAAAGTGTAAAAATAAAATAAATAATAATAATAAAGACAAAAATTAAAGTGTCCCCATCCCTCCATCTTGCATCTTATAAAGGTGTTTAAATTGTCGCCTATGGAGATTTTTTTACTACAGCAGTTCGTCGCCATTCCACGAGTGTGCACAATTTTAAAGCATGACATGTTAGGTATCTATTTGCTCGGTGTAACATCATCGTTTACAAAAAATTGGGGCAAATATTGTGTTTGTTTTTTTAAATTCATGAAAGTGTTTTTTTCCCCAAAAACATCGCGTTTGAAAAAATTGAATTTTTTATACATACTTACCTGTGAAATCCATTTCTGTCGAAGGACATCACGGGACACAGAGCAGGCTATATATTTACCTATACCATTCACCTATAGGTGGCGCATAACCCAGTATGTATATGAATATATAGCCTGCTATGTGTCCTGTGATGTCCGAGAAAGAAATTGGTGCACAAATGTCACGTGACATAAAAAATTGCAAGGATCGCCATTTTATTCTCTAGGGCCTCTGCTAAAAAAAAATATGTAATGTTTGGGGGTTCTGAGTAATTTTCTAGAAAAAAAATTATGATTTTGAGGAGAGGAATGCCAGAATTGGCTTGGGCTGGAAGTGGTTAAGGGGGTGAGGTATCGCCGCAAACATTAGAGCGAGAGCAATAACTCTAGCATTAGACCTCCTCTGTATTTCGAAACGGGTAACCTGTAAAGGAGTTTAAACTGTTGCCTATGGATATTTTTTACTACTGCAGTTCATCACCATTCCACAAGGGTGCACAATTTTAAAGCATGACATGTTAAGTATCAATTTACTCGGCATAACATCATCTTTTACATTATAAAAAATTGGGGTAAATATTGTGGGTTTTTTAAAATTCATTAAAGTGTATTTTTTCCAATAAAATTGCATTTGCAAAATACCATGTGACCAAAATTGCAACGATCGCCATTTTACCACCTAGAGCAGTGGTTCTCAACTCCAGTCCTCGGGACCCACCAACAGGCCAGATTTTAAGTATTACCTTGGGGAGATGCAGACTAGAATACTGCAATCACTGAGCAGCAAATGATATCACCTGTGATTAATTTCAGTTATCCTGCAAACCTGGCCTGTTAGTGGGTCCCGAGGACCGGATTTGAGAACCACTGACCCAGAGTCTAGGGTTGCCACCTCATCCCTTTAAACCCGAACACATATGAATCACACAGGTTCTGAGGCCAAGTGAATGCAGATAAGGCACCAAGTGAGTTTAATTACCACCTTAATCAGCCAGAGAACCTGTGTAATTCATATGTGTTCGGTTTTAAAGGGATGAGGTGGCAACTCTACTAGAGTCTCTGCTAAAAAAAAAATGTATAATGTTTGGGGGTTTTAAGTAATTTTCTAGCAAAAAACACCAATTTAAACTTGTAAACAAAAAGTGCAATAAAAAGCCTGGTCGGCAAGTGGTTTAAAAAAAAAAACAGAAGATTGATAACAAATCACCTTGATTTTGAGGACTGCAGGCAATTTTTCTTCCTCTGTAAACAATACATTTTTCTTAGGCACATTGCGACCAAACAGATTGCCTATGCTTTGTATTGATATCCACTAATTGTCCCCTTTGCTAATGTTTCAGAGCCTCAATGGCTGTTAAGTACCGAAGAAGGCTATAGACAGAAAACATCTGCTTGGCAGTGACCTTTGGTAATTTTAAAAATGTTTTAGTATTGATCGATGCTGACCAGTGACCAGTCCACTATGGAAATCCTCAGCGGCAATCAGTAATTATAGAAGACTTGTGGTATGTAGTTGTGAATCTGCCCCTCGGTGACATCATTATACATTTCATGGAAGAGCAGCAGCTGTAAGGACTCGCTGATTGTCCAGCCCCAATGTAGCAGGTCAGGAAGGGTCTTCTGTGATTGCAGAAAAATGTGGAGTGCGCATTGATTACGTCATCAGCTGCTGATTGCAGGCGCAATTTCTTTAACTTTAATTTTCCAGCAAATAAAAGATGTAGATAAGTTGTAAACTAAAAATTAGGTGTCATGCTGAGTGGTATTGTTCTGCTCAATCTAGTAGGGGTTCACGAAATCTAAAAATCATCTTCAGCTTCACCATGTATGCCCTTCTGAAGAAATATTTGTAAAATCCCTGCACATTACTATTGAATAAACTTTACTAAGTGTTACTAAACCCACCACAGTAAAATCAGTCTGTATACACAGTAAAGCATAATGCTTGTTATACTTTTTCTTGTTCTCACATTTTTTATATTTTCACCTCAGCACACACACAATTGTATCCAGTCACCTTATCATGTGCATTCTGTCTCTAGATGCCTGCGTTCAGGGGTCATGCCCTCTGTGGTCCCGCTTGGCCCTGTCCTCAGCTCCCGTGGCTGAAATTTTTGGTGGCCCAGCCCTGGTTGTCACACTTCTACAGCACAGTGGTGTAGTGGATAGCACTTTCGCCTGGCAGCACAAGAGTCGCTGGTTCGAATCCCAAACACGACACTACCTGCCTGGAGTTTGCATGTTCTCCCCGTGCCTGCGTGGGTTTCCTCCCACACTCCAAAGACATGCTGGTAGGTAAATTAGATCCTATGTAAATTGGCCCTAGTATGTGTATGAATGTGAGTTAGGGACCTTAGATTGTAAGCTCCTTAAGGGTAGGGACCGATGTGAATGTACAATGTATATGTAAAGCGCTGCGTAAATTGACAGCGCTGTATAAGTACCTGAAATAAATAAATATTACTACTTCATTATATGGTAATACCACATTATTTTGGCTATTTTGTTTTTTTTAGAATATGATCGCATCCACCCCTGATGAGTGGGTGATACCCAACGAAACGCGTCAGTTTTATGCTGATGCCATCAATCTATACAAGACATTCATGCTTTTATGGTTTTATTACCATTTTAGATAAGTAATCGTGTTTATCTCACGTCACGCATGAGGTTCCATATTCTCTGTCAGGCGCAGTGCTCTGTGGCCCCAATGCACGCATGCCATTCTCATTTATACTATCCAATTACTGTGATCAATGTATATTGTGTATATTTTACAATGGTACTTACTATGTCTCTCGTAATCCGGGAAGGTCAATAAATATGCCATATACTATACACATTTGTTGGTGTTTATTTATATCCTCATTTAAAGTCCCAAACCCCCTTCTCTTTATTTGTTATATTCACTGTGCAACCTAAGGAGTTAATCATCTGCATTGTGTAAAAAGGCGGCTTGATCCTGTCTTCTCTGATCTGCCCCCTCTTCCACAGTGCCCATGTCAGAGAACATTCTGCAGAAGAACTGGCATATCTGTCAATGGCCAGCAGAATCGCACATGCTAATGCTAATGCAATGCTGATGCACATGGCGCTAGTGCACACGTAATGCGTGACAGATTCTGGCACCCAGTGGCCTACCCCACCCAGTGTATCCTGATCTTGGACCTCCTGTTACTGACCCAGCTTGCCTTTTGACTTGTTTCCTTACTCTGACCACTGGCTTGAACTTCTGACTTGCTTCTGCTTGGTCCGTTGTGTTTTACCTCAGCTAGGCTCACCGACTCTGCTATTATCTGTTTACCCGTGTATGACCCAGGCTTCTTCCAGTTTCTGCTACTGACTGATCCCCTGTTATGACCCTTGGCCTGGCTTTTGATTCTGCTTCCTGCTTTGCCCTGCTGCCAAGTATGCTCGGAACTGCTCAGGACACCTGCACTACAGCGGGTCCTGCCTGTTCCTTCTGCCATCCGGTTATCAGCTCTGCAGACTACTACAACCGGCAACCCGTGCTTCTTTGGGCACTGCGTTCCCTGTACCACCTCCAGGGGTGTTCTGCACTTAGTTGCAAGGCCCTCTTAGCACTTCGGCCTCTGACCAGGTACATGACACCCTAATCTCCTGATGGAACAGAGCCATTGGAGTCACTCTGCACATGCTCAGTTTGGTGTGTATTGCTAGAGAGTTTTTTTTTTTCTTGGAAGGGTGCATGTGATCAGCACAGGGCCAATCACCCCTGTCCAGACAGAAGGCCAGGGGTCCTGCAGCCTCATAGGACAGTCAGAGTAGAATGAAAACTCCTCCTACAAGCTTTAACCAGACACTGATAGAAGTCACAAGACTGCTATATACTGCTGATGAGAAAAGGTGACCCAAAAAGACCAAATTTAGGTGCTGGCAGGGACAGGGAGCTTGTCCTAGCTCCAAGCTGCAGCATGTCAAAAGGAAAATATCCATAAGCCACACATCATGAAGCAGACTCATTTGCATGAAGTGAGATGAATGGCGGCCTCAGCCAGGACTCCAGCCAGGCCACGTCCCCAACACTTTTCGCTCCACCCCTTGGAGCATAATCATGGGTATTTAGCAGTTTATATTTACTATAATAATTGCATTTCCATGTTCTGTGTACTGTGGGAGACCCGATATAGTGACTGCAGGCTCCTGGGTTTACTAACACTTTAAATACTGTAGCCAGCCAATATTGTTACTGCCTTTGGAGACCATGGCATCCATTCCTGACCCCTCTGTCCCATGTAAGTACACATTTGCCCCACATCCAGAAGAGAAGGGCTAGAAAGAAGAGAGAGACGAGAATGAAGAGGGGGAAGAGAATGAAATGAAAGAAGAGAAGGAAGAGAAAGGAGAACAAGCTGAGAAGGAAGAGAAGAAGAGAATGAAGAGACTGGAGAGAGGGAAGAGAATTAATAGAAAGAAGAGAAGAAAGAGAAAGAAGAGCTAGATGAGAAGGAAGAGAAAAAGAGAAGGAAGAGAAGAAAGAGAGGGAAGAGAAGGAAGAGAAAGATGAGAAGAAAGAGAAGGAAGAAAAAGATGAAGAGGAAGAGAAGAACAGAAGGAAGAGAGGGAAGAAAGGGAGAAGAAGGAAGAAAAATAAGAGAAGGAATAGAAAGATGAGAAGTACAAGAAAAAAGAGAAGAAAGGCAAGAAGAGAAAGATGAGAAGTAAGAAAAGGAAGAGAAAGATGAGAAGTACGAAAAGGAAGAGAAGGAAGTAAACACGAGAAGGAAGAGAGGGAAGAGAAGGAAGAAAGAGAAGAGAAGGAAGAGAAGAGAGAGTAAGATGTGAAAAAAGAGAAAGATGAGAAGAAAGAGAGGGAAGAGAAGGAAGTGAAAGAAGAGAAGGATGAGAAGAAAATAAATATGAGAAGGAAGAGAAGAAGAGAAGAAAGAGAAGAGAAAGAAGAGAAGGAAGAGAAGAAGAGAAGGAAGAGAAGAAAGAGAAGGATAGAAAGAAGAGAAGGAAGAGAAAGAAGAGAAGAAAAAGAATGAAGAGAGGGAAGAGAAGGAAGAGAAGAAAGAGAAGAAGAGAAAGACGAGAAGGAAAAGAAGAGAAGGAAGAGAAAGAAGAAAAGACAAAGAATGAAGAGAAGAAGAGGCGAAAGAGAAGGAAGAAAAATATGAGAAGGAAGAGAGGGAAGGAAGGGAGGAGAAGGAAGAGAAAGAAGAGAAGGAAGAGAACGATGAGAATAAAGAGAAAGAAGAGAAGAAAGACAAGAAGAGAAAGATGAGGAGGAAGAGATGGAATAGAAAGAAGAGAGGGAAGAGGAAGGAAAGAAAGAAGAGAAAGAAGAGAGGGAAGAGAAGGAAGAGAAAGAAGTGAAGGAAGAGGAATGAGAGGAGGAATAGAAAGAAGAGAAGGAAGATAAAGAAGAGAGGGAAGAGAAGGAAGAGAAAGGAGAGAAAGAAGAGAAAGAAGAGAGGGAAGAGAAGGAAGAGAGGGAAGAGAAGGAAGATAAAGAAGAGAGGGAAGAGAAAGAAGAGAAGGAAGATGAAGGAGAGGAGGGAGAGAAAGAAGAGAAGGAAGAGGAAGGAGAGGAGGGAGAGAAAGAAGAGAATGAAGAAAAAGAAGAGAAAGGACAGAGGAAAGAGAAGGAAGAGTGCATGTGGGTTGGGCAGGTCCCAATAAAAAACATGCAGAAATCCTCAGCACTTCTACTAACCAGATGAGCCACATTGTAAGCTGTTTCCAACATTTAGAATAAGAACTATGGCCTTTGTTGCACACATTTGAAAAAATATGGACGCCACACCAAAATGTTTCTGTAACATGCAGTCCTACTTAAATCTATAGCAGGACCCATTCCACCCATAGCAGTCTCTTCTCGTGTCAAAGTAGATGTCACTAGTTGCCAACAAGACTTGAGCACTATTCATTGATTCAGCAAAAAAGCATGAGAACCAGACACCAAACTAAGTGTAATGTTCAAGGCCAAGTTAAGAGTCAGGGTCATGTTTAATCAAAAGTCAGCAATAATGGCCAGATAAACAAATGACGAACATGGAATCAAGCACAGCCTTGGGATCAGGCAGGGGTCAGCAAAAATTAAGCAAAAAAAGGCAACAAATTACAATCCAAAGAGAGATGGACAAGGGCAAGGTCAATGCAGACAGCAGAGAGTGTGTTGTTAAAATGACACAACAGGAAGGGCAGTAATATGCTGTAAAACACAGCAACCAATCAGAATGCAGCCTTTATCATTTTAACGCAGTTAGACTTTCAGAAGTTCACAATATATATAGTGCAGCACTAGCACCACCACCCTTTATGCCATGCTACCTAAACTGGAACTACACTCTATCTGAGCACCACAAACCAAAATTACTATTTAAAAGAGAAGTATGGGAATGTTTTTTTCATTTTTAATCATTCTTACCTAGGTGGTCCCCCGCCAGCTCTAAGACTAAGAACCAAGCAAACACTGCCAATCACTCGGTCCTCAGAGCTTCCTGAGCAGAGAGCTGCTGTCAGTCACTGCTGTCTGCTCTGCTCCCCCCCACACTCACTGGACTGTGGAGGAGCCGGAGCTGCTGGCTCAGTCTCTCAGTGGCTCACTCACTAAGCAGGGTGCTGGTCCAGGCATGTGGGTGGATCCCAAGCCTGGACTGGCTCTGTGACGTCAGTCGACAGTGGGCTTCAAGATAAGTCATAGGAGTGCAGAACAAACTTCACTCCTGTGATCCACAAAAGAAGCAAATTAGCTCTAGCTGTACTTCTCCTTTACTTAATTTTAATATCTAAAGCAACCCCCCCAAATCCATCCGTCTCCATACTTTATTTTTCGAGAAATTACTTTGGAAAACATCCTTCTAGGATTTCTGGCGGTGCCCATCTTAAGTAAGGGCAGATGATTCATGTAGCATTTCTGGCTGTGGCCATCTTGAGTAAGGGCAGATGATTTATGTAGCATTTACTTCCTGTAATTCATCTGACCTTAGCTCAGGTATTCAGACAGCAGGGTGTACTTAAAGTGTACTTAAAGCGGAGTTCCACCAATAATTTTTTATTTTTTTTTTGGCATCCACTCTTTTAATACTAAATAGATGTAACCTTTTGTTTCCTTACTTTCAAACCGCCTAGTAATTACATGTATTTTTTACTCACAATTTCTTATCTCTCACTGCTGGACTTTTCCATTTTAGGTGAAGGCACCTGAAGCCCATCCTGGGTCTCCTGGCATCTCTTCCTGAAAGAAGTGCATGGTGGGAAACCATCATGCACTCCTCGATCTCGGTCCGCCTTAAATCTTGTAATTTCCTGTCTGGAAATAACACAATATTACAGTACAGGGAAGCCCACTGACTCCTGGGAAATGGTGAGTCACATCTCCCAGGAGGCCAGGGGAAGCAGGAAGTGAAAAAGAGCCTAGGACCAAATAGGGGCAGAATACAGGGAACACATAGCAACAAGCGACTTAGGGTGAGTATAACATTTTCCTTCAAAGGTAAGTCTATATAGGCAAAGGACTTGAATGATGTAAAAAAAAAATTCTGGATGGAACTCCGCTTTACATGAGAGAATCCCTTTTCCCTCCTGAAGACTCCTGGGATGCATGACATCATTTGCCTAAAAACCAGGAAGTAACTGAAGAAATATAAAAGAAAAAGTTTAAAACAAGTAAATATAGCATACCTTCCTATCTATGTACTAATGCTAGAAGCATAAGGATTACAAATTGCCAATCTTGAATGGGAGAGTAAAGTTCCACTTTAAAACCCAGCACAAGAGTGCCCATTCCCCACCCAACACTGGTCATCATTCAACCAGAAAAAGGATTGGTACTGGTGAATCTGAATCAACAATAGAGCGAGTATTGCAGAGAGAACTATTATGCAGGACATTGAATATTTATATATTTTTTTAAAAAGCGTGAATTTGTGTAAATCCTGGCAAAAAAATAAATAAATTCTGACAGGGGTTCTACTTCCACCCTACGCTTTTCAAAACCAAAAGCAAAAGTTTTGTCTGGAGATATGCATTAACAAGCAAAACTAGAACAGTGCGCTGAAATAGAGCCTAGATCTAGACAAACTGGCCCACCTCTCTCTAAACTCATACTACCTGCACACTCATTATTATTGTTTCCTTTTATTTTTACAAGATCGACATATTCCGTAGGATTTTGCAGTTCCATAGTGTTTGAGCAAACCATGTGAAACATACTAGAATTAACATAGTGTAGCTGACAATTAAACAAAAGGTGGGAGGACCTCGCAACTGGAACACTTGACAACTGTGAGCATAATATAATATAGCATTGTAACATCCAGTAACAATGCTACAATAGGCAGTGAACGAAGCATGCGTGGGGCTATATAAGTGCAAACATGCTGTGCATGCTGAGCTACACTAAGGCAGCACGTGCATTGACATTAATGTGAGCGATATAGCTGAGACCCTGCTAGCCCATAATGGAGACACTGTAAATCTAATGTACGGAGACAACCAAATCTCCTTAAAGAATTATCAGAAAATTGGCTATGTGGTCTTTTAAATTTTAGTAATTAAAGAAAACCCTGTCAGCCTCTTCAAAATATTAAAGCCCATTTCTGGGCAAGTTTGAAGCATGCCCATCCATCCATCCTTTCAATCCCTACCCTGCCGATTTCTAAATAAAAAAAAACCTTCACATTATTTATTATTCACCTAAGTTTACCATATTGGGACCCTCCTCCATGGTACTCCTTCCGGGAGTGGAGATCAGTGATCCACTTCTCCAGTCCAGGTCCAGGTGTTGACCAGTCTTGATGACGCCCATTATCATGACATCACTGGAGGCTCCTGGAGCCTGTAAGGACACTACCACTGGGCAGCCAATGGGAAATGTCTGCATCACTCAGGTAACAATGTTGGCATGATCGCTGATTAAGATAAGCAGGGTTTCTTAACCAGGCTTAGGATTTCTCCAGAGGCTGCTAGGGGTTCCTTGAGCAATGAACAATTTCTGCCTCTCAGATAAGTTCTGACTGACCCATTGATCTTTTTAGCTCTTTGTAAGGGGGTAATCCTTCCCAATGACCACAAGAGTAAGGAGCATTCTCCTTACACTGTATTGTTGTGGAATGGGAGATTGGCATCAGGGATGTGCAGCCGACAAAAATGCAGCAACTCAAAATCTCTGAGAAATGGTTTCAACACCTTGCTGAATTTTTGCCACGAAGAATGAAGGTAGTTCTGAAGGCAAAAGGGGGTCCAAACCCGGTACTAGCAAGATGTACCTAATAAAGTGACCAGTGAGTGTATGTTAATGCATGTTATAATCATTGTTGTTGGTTTAATATTACTTTATGCATACGCTTTTAGTTTAGTGAGAACAAGTGCACCTCATTTTTTTTAAATGTTTTCTTTTAATCCAATAGGAAATGATGGCCCCTCCAAGATGGCTGCCTGGAGCCCATGACAGGGGACAACCTAGTCCTCAGCAAGCTACTGCTCACCTGATGAAGGAACATGCTACCCCCTTCAGGTGAGCAGACATACACTATATTATCATAAGTATTGGGACGCTTGCCTTGACACGCACACGAACTTTAATGGCATCCCAGTTTTAGTCCGTAGGGTTCAATATTGAGTTGGCCCACCCTCTGCAGCTATAACAGCTTCAGATCTTCTGGGAAGGCTGTCCACAAGATTTTTTTAACAGTATGTTCCTTTTATTGAAAACAAAGCATGGTACATGTTTTGTCAAAGATAGTGTACACAATTTACATCTGCATGGTATACAGCATCATCAACCTGGACAGTTCAATAGCCATATAGAACAAAATTCAAGAATAGTGAAGCATCCCAGAATCATGACACAACCGGGTATCCCATCTTCTAATTTATAGGCTGAACAAGTACAGGAGTAAAGCATTTGACGGGGCATGCCAGTCACATCGCCCGGGGCGTTATCCCTTAAGGGGACTTATCCACTACATAGTCCACAGCTGCCATACCCTATCAAACTTCCGTGGACAGTTCCTACTAATGTAGGTCATCTTATACATAGGAAGGGCTTGATTAATAGATTTCTCCCAAGACACCACAGGGGGGGAGGGGGGGGGGGATTCCATCTGAGGATGACTTCTCTTTTCGCATAGTACAACAGGTAGGTAACCAGTAACCTAGTCTGTCCACAAGGTTTAGTAGTGTGTCTATGGGAATGTTTGACCATTCTACCAGAAGCGCATTTGTGAGGTCAGGTACTGATGTTGGCCAAGAAGGCCTGGCTCGCAGTCTCCACTCTAATTCATCCAAAGGGTGTTCTGTTGAGTTGAGGTTAGGACTTTGTGCCGGCCAGTCAAGTTCCTTGACCCCAAACTTGCTCATCCATGTCTTTATAGACCTTGCTTAGTGCACTGGTGCACAGTCATGTTGGAACAGGAAAGGGCCATCCCCAAACTGTTCCCACAAAGTTAGGAGCATGAAATTGTCCAAAAATGTTTTGGTATGCTGACGCTTAAAGAGTTCCTTTCACTGGAAGGGGCCAAGACCAGCTCCCGAAAAACAACCCCACATCATAACCCCCCTCCACCAAATGATTTGAAGCAGTGCACAAAGCAAGGTCCATAAAGACATGCATGAGAGAGTTTGGGGTGGAGGAACTTGACTGGCCTCAATCCAATAGAACACCTTTGGGATGAATTAGAGCGCAGGCTGCGAGCCAGGCCTTCTCGTCCAACATCAGTGCCTGACCTCACAAATGCACTTTTGGAAGAATGGTCAAACATTCCCATAGACACACTCCTAAACCTTGTGGACAGCCTTCCTAGAAGATTAGAACCTGTTATAGCTGCAAAGGGTGGGCCAACTCTGCTTTGAGCTCTACGGACCAAGACTGGGATGTCATTAAAGTTCATGTTCTTGTAAAGACAGATGTCCCAATGCTTTTGACAATATAGTGTATTTCAACACCACACCTGCTTGTACGCCTGTCTAAGCAACTGTGACTAGACCAGGTTTTTGCACCTATTTGATTTAAGGAGACCTGTCAGCTAGGCAGACATCGGCTGACCTTAAACACGAGATTGCCACCTTTTGTGGCTGAAAAAAACCCAGAGAGCTCAGGAGATTGTCATGGCACGTCTGTAGACCTTCAAAAATTGAAAACAAAAATAAAAAATAAGAAAAAAAAAACAGGCAAAGCTGTTCATAACAGCTGAGCATTAGTATAATGGACTGACGATATAACACAGGCACATCATTTACTGTTTATCCCCATCCTTTTAGCATTTAAGTTAAATTATAACATAACAGTAAGATATACCAAAAACAAAGGGAATTTTCCTGCTGACTTCATATTTAAGAAGACAAAACTGCTTAGCGCTCTCAATCACATGCTCATTATTCTCCCAGTTGTAAATGTATTTTATCAACTACGCTGAGTTTATAGAAAGTCGGCTGATTTTTCCTTTTTTCCCCGTGATCTGAGAAGCGGTTTGATTTAGCCATCTGGTAGAATGAAAGGCAACTTGTTGTGGTAATTAAGCAGCTAATTAATAAATTAAAATACAACGTGAAGGATCAATGGGAGGGTGAAATGAGAACAAAGCAGGAACATAATGGGAGGGAGAAATAAAGGCACATGCTGCTTAATAGCGCAGGGCCCTAAAAGGCGGCTTGGCTTGTCATTCAAAAGAAAAATGTGAACATAAATCGCAATGGCACCAGCAAATCATGAAAATAACCCACGGCTGAGACTGGGTGGGCTTTTATATTCAGCCGGGCGGTGCATGCTGTGTCCATTTTTTCTCTTTAAAGATTTGTATGTCTACACCTATGCATATATTTTTTACAGTTTTTATTGATATTTTCTAGAAGATACAATCAAGGGGATGAGAGAGTAATCCATCAGACAATTATATGTGGGGGGAAAGGCTAGCTTTAGATTACAGATCTTGGTTAGAAATATCCAATCATTTGTCTTATAGATAATACAGCAGTGATTGGATAGTAATTATAATAAGGTGATAATGAAGGACATTCCAACCAGAGCAGAATGGTTAGAAAGCCAAAGAAAGGGGGGGGGGGGTTGAAAGGAGAGAAAAAGAGAGAAAGTCTATCTTTGAAGACCTCTTTAAGTTATTTAGGGGACAGGTTCTGTAGCCCTTAAAATCTATCTAAAGACAAAGCTTTATTTTTGAGCTTTGGTAAGAGTGTTGAATGGTTGGACCTTCTGCCAGTGATTCTTAAGGAAAGATCTTTTATTAAATAACAAACGTGTTATACTTCCTTGCTCTGATTTTGCTTAGAGCAGCCCCGATCCTCTTCTTTTTGAGTCCCCCACCAGTGGTCCTGGCTCCTCCCCCCTGCCGAGTGCCCCCAATAGCAAGCCTCTTGCTCTGGGGGCACTCAAGCAGGCCTGCTCCTGAGCCATGCTTTGTGTGCCCATTCACACACAGAGCATGGCTCTGCCCCACCCCCAGCTCTCTCCTCATTGGCTCTCTGCTTGTGATTGACAGCCGCAGGAGCCAATGGCTCCTGCTGCTATGTGAACCAATGAGGAGAGAAAGACTCGGGAGAGCCGTTGGTCTCATGCACATTGCTGGATCAAGATCAGGCTCAGGTAAGTATTATACCATAATGCATAGAATGTATTAAGGTAAAACACCTTGAGCCTTTAGAACTACTTTAAAGGTGTTGTAAAGGCAGAAGGTTTTTTTATCTTAATACACTCTATGAATTAAGATAAAAAAACCTTCTGTGTGTAGCAGCCTCTCCAGCACCCCCCTAATTACTTACCTGAGCCCCATCTCTTTCCAGCGATGTCCATGAGTGTCTAAGCCAGCCTTTCTCAACTTTTTCAACACAGAGGAACACTTGAATTAATTCTCTGATCTCGGGGACCAATGCTAAATATTAAAAATCTACAACTCATGATACATTAGTGTGATGGCCAATGGAAAGAATGTTCCTTACACTTGTGGTCATTGGGAAGAATTACCCCCTTACAGATAGCTAAAAAGATCAATGGCATCATTGGGAATTTATCTGAGAGGTAGAAATTGACCATTGCTCAAGGAACCCCTAGCAACCTCTGGAGGAACCCTAGGGTTCCACGGAAGCCTGGTTGAAAAATCCTGGTCTAAGCCATCTAGGACACTCCTCCTGATTGGCTGAGACACAGCAGCGGTGCCATTAGCTCCCGCGGCTGTCAATCAAAGTCAGTTAACCAATCAGGGGAGAGAGGAGGCAGGGCCCTGGCTCCATGTCTGAATAGATCCCCGGAGCTCTGGCTCGGCTCGGGTGTCCCCACAGTAAGCTGCTGGTTGAGGAAGCACTAATAGGAGGTCAAATTATTGGGTCATTCCTACTACCTTATTTTCGTATGTAAGTATAGTGACTATGTAGGGGGTGGGTTCCAAAGTAGTCTAATTCTTTCATATTTATGGAGTTCTCTGTACTCTTTATTTTAAGGCATGCCCACCTTTTACAAGATACCTATGCTTACTGTATTCATCGGGTGTGGTGGCTCTCTTAAGCCCCTATGTCCACCTTAGAGACCTATGTTGCATAGCTTTTGCTAATACTAATGTGAGCATGAACTTAGTTTATTTGATTAAGATACTAGTGGTGATGTTCAAAACCTTGTTTTGATAATCTTCTATTTTTTTTGCTGTATTTAGTGAAATCTACACAGCTAATTGTCCTGAGGAAGCAAAGTCTACCACAAAATGTGTTGATAGTTGGATCTGGAAAAGTACCATATGACCTCTCCATGTATTTAACTGTTATGTATTATATGAACTATAGGTGTCTATTTCCAATCCATGTTGGGTATGAATTGTAGTATGTCCCTTTAATGGGGTTCTTTTTTTTTAAATAATGACGTATGATTTTATTGGATGCAATAAACTATATGAAATTTATATTTTTGTACTTGTCTTGTGTTGTGCCGGAAAATTTTGCTAATTTAGAACAATAGTTTTTGTTCTGTTCCTTTTGTAAATAATTAGGCTGTGGCATAGCTGAAGTCTTTGGCTTCGGAGGTCAAATGAAGGTCAATCTTACCTGCGAATGAACCTGGAATGATCTCATAAGTTTCTCAAGCTGATCTCCAATGCTCCTGAAAGTATGCCTATAGTGTGAGTGGTTAAAGTGGTTGTAAACCTCAGTCATGAAATCTGAGCAAAGCACATACAGCATATCTGTAATGTTTACTTATCTCCCTCTAAAGCTCTAAGTGTTGTTTCTCTATGGAGCTTCGTTCCTCTGTTATCAGTGTGTTATCAGAATCACTTCTGAGAAGTTTTCCCGACACCTGAGATAAAATTTGTGGCGGAGAGAGCTCAGCACACAGCTTGTTTATTCCCAACACAGTTCTCCTGCTGTGTGAAGGGGGGGGGGGTGTTCCTTTCCTCTAATCAGCTCCCACACACTGAAACTGCAGCCTCTCTGCCCCCCTCCTCTGTGATACTAACAGATGCAGAAGGATTTGAACCCGACTCTGCCCTTTTGAAGGGGTGCAGGGACGGGAAGTCTATAGATAAACAAGTAAATCCTATATAAGAGAAATTGTTTAATCTCTGTGTATCATCTGAGGCTGTTCACTTCAGTGGGTAAATGAAAGGGCTTACAACCACTTTAAGGCAGTTCCCCCTGGTGGCCTGGATAAAAATATGCCATTGCCAACATGTTACTGCACCTTCCACCAGGTGGTTAAGCCAGTTCCTGCTGGGCAATCTTTCTTATCAGACAATTAAGGAAGATCATAAACAAAGTTACTTAACTTAGGGTTCACATCTATACAGCTTCAGCGCTATTAGGGATACATTTACTTTGAATGACCTTTCTTCCCATGGGTATCCACCTTCAGGGTCCCACTGAAACACTGAGGCCCTTCAAACAGAATGGCATAAGATTCACAGTAATTTCAAGGGAGGGGAACCAAAGCTCCCCACACCAGTTGTGGGAGCCCATTGGCAGGCCAATGACCCCTTTCTCAACCAGAGCTCACGATGGTGCCAAGTACCTTTTCTACTTTATTCTCACACTTACTCTTGATCCCAGCCCATTACAGGCATGGACTGTTTAATCGGGGTTGGATTGGATTTTAACAGCTTTACTGTGTCGGGAGTCACAGTGGAACCCAGAATCCCTGGGAGCGGTTGGGAAACCCTTGTTTTAGCTCCCCATGCACCTCCTATGTCTAAGTCACCCTGTGTCTATTAGGGGCACAGGGTGAGAATGATGGACAGCTATTTAATGGACACTGAGAAGGTGGTTTGGATTACTTAAAAGGGAACAGTAATATTTATCCACAATATCTCCCAGGTAATATACAAAGACTATTCCTGGTTTCCTTGCTTCTGAACTATACATGTTAATTGAAAGAGCTGATCTCATTGGCCTCTGTAAAATGTGGGCATGGATAGTCTGCTACTAGGGGCTCCTGCTATTGTGTTAAGATGTCCTGTGTTTATACTTATGATAATGTGGATTGTGTCTTCTGAGCTAGAAGATGACAAGTCTGACCTGAAAGGTCAAACCTCTGAGTTACCTAGGCTGGTTAAATGACTAGTTAATTAGCTCATGTTAATATATGTTTCTGGTTACAGTTGTATTGTTAGGGAAATATGATCATGGGGGAGGGTGGGGGTTTCTTTCTCAAGTGTATATAAGCCTGTATTCTTGTTCCAATAAATAGTTCTATATCTGGTGTACTCCAAAACTGGTGTTGCCTGGTTCTTGAGTTAACTATAGCCAACCTTGCAGGTCTCGCGTTCCAGAACTTGGGAAGCAGCTTCTTGGCGGAAATACCCAACAGGATGTCCGGAGACTGTCACATTTACTATATCTTAAAGTGGTTGTAAAGGCAGAAGGTGCATTCTATGCATTAAGATAAAAAGCCTTCTGTGTGCAGCTCCCCCCCCAGCCCCTCTAATACTTACCTGAGGTCCCTCTAGCTCCAGCGATGTTATAGGAATGCCTCGGCTGTCCGGGACTCTCCTCCTCATTGGCTGAAACAGCAGCGCAGCGCCATTGGCTCCTGCTGCTGTCAATCAAAATCAGTCAGCCAATGAGAAAACGGGCCGGGCCACATCTCTGTGTCTGAATGGACACAGGGAGCTGTGACTCGGCTCGGGTGGCCCCATAGCAAGTTGCGGGAGGGAGGGGCCAGGAGAGCCGAAGAGGGACCCGAGAAGAGGAGGATCTGGGCTACTCTGTGCAAATCCACTGCACAGAGGAGGTAAGTATAACATGTTTGTTATTTTTAATTAAAAAAAAAAACAAGACTTTACAATCACTTTAACTTCTTAGCAAACAATAGTTTCACAAAGAGGCACTTCCAATATAGTGGTTTAAAGGGTAATGCTATTTTGCATTCAAAAATGAAAATGTTACAAATTCACAACCTCCTCACTCCTCGAGTCCCTGCTGCACTTACTTGCTCTTTAGCTATTTCTCCACTGCCTACTAGGAATGGTCCCGGGCCTGTTCAAATCTTAGTCCCAACCTACCTGAGCACTCACGCCAGTAAGCCATAACAGCACACCGCCAATCATGAGCAGCATAGTCAGGGAGTGTGTATGTACAGCTGCGTACCGGGAAATGTCTCACTGCCTATGATTGGTGGTGTGCAGTGATGGTTTCCTGGAGGGATCACTCAGGTGGGTTGGGACAAGGATCCGAACACACCTGAGCCCATCCCTACTGCCTACATCTGCTCACTTACTGATCTATACAGTTCTCTCTCCATTCACAGCCTGAGTGGCTGTGTATCAGAATTATGCCATCAATGGAATGGAATGATTGGTCAGTGTGGACATGGAACCATGCTGACCAGTGTGAATCACTTCTTCTGTCCCGGAAGAAAGAAATGATTCTCATCAGTCAGCGCAGTCATGTGACCACAATGACCAATCACCATACGCCTTTGCCGACATTATTCTGACACACAACCTCCTGGGCTGTGTACAGAGTGAGAAGTGTACAGATCGGTAGGTGGGCAGATGTGGGTGGCAGAGAACTTGCTAAGGAGGGTGCAAATACAATCGGGACCGGAGGAATGGGGAGGGTGTTGATAGGTAACATTTACATTTTTGGACGCAAATTAGAATTACCCTTTAAGGCAACTTTCAATAGAACAAACTTCTAACAGAATTGCTAGTACTCAAGGTGTTCAGTTGGTCTCTTAAAAAGGCGGAAACTTTATCCTGTCCACTCCCAGAAGCCTCTCCTTAATGGGACTCCAGTAGTCTAATGCTGAGCTTCCTTTAGAACAGTTCCTACACAGATAAATTGTGGACATGTGGAGAAATCTAGTGGCACCTGGTAGCACTGCAGCAGAATTTCCTCAAAGGAATTACAATGGGGTTCTAACACCTTGCTATGTGCTGCATCTGCCCATGGACATAAGCCCAGATCTTGCTGACACAGACCCTTAATCTTTCAATGCTATGTCCTATTCTGGTGACAGCTGTCTAAGATAGGATGTTTTCTTGCCCTGGTTACATAGTTACATAGTTGGTGAGGTCAGAAAAAGACACAAGTCCATCCAGTCCAACCTGTGTGTGTGTGTGTGTTTATATGTTAATAATACATTGTATACCCCTGTATATTGTGGTCCTTAAGGTTCCCATCTAATAAATTTTTGAAATTATTGATGCTCCCCGCAGAAACCACTGCTTGTGGGAGAGAATTCCACATCCTTAACGCTCTTACAGTAAAGAACCTTCTACACAGTTTAAGGTTAAACCACTTCTGTTCTAAATTTAGTGAATGGCTGCATGTCTTTTTAAATTCCCTTTCACTGAAAAGTTTGTTCACTATTGAGGGGTCACCAGTTAGGTATTTGTACAATGAAATCATATCCCTTCTCAAGTGTCTCTTCTCCAGAGAGAATCAGTTCAATGCCTGTAGTCTTTCCCCATAGTTGAGATCCTCCAATCCCTTTATTAGCTTTGTTGCCCTTCTCTGGACCCTCTCCAGTTCCAACACATCCCTCCTGAGGACCGGTGCCAAGAATTGGACGGCATACTCAAGATACGGCCCGGACCAGAGTCTTGTATAGTGGAAGAATTATCATTTTATCTCTGGAGTTTATCCCCTTTTTAGTGCATGCCAATATTCTGTTAGCTTTGCTTGCAGCAGCCTGGCATTGCATGCCATTGCTGAGCCTGTCATCTACTAGTTGTACCATGAATGGTCCCATATCCATGTTGAGGAGGGGTAGATATGAAGCTAGCAACTATGCAATGCAAAATGTAACAGTCACCTAGAAAATAGCGAGAGATTGATGTTGAATAGTCAAATATGGTACTATTAAAAAGGGAAAGTAGAAAAAAGTATAGGGAAGATTTGCAGTAGCTGTGGTTTGCACTGTAGTGATGGTGACATTCAGCTGTGAGCACAGATTTTATGAATCAAGGCTTTATGTGGCTCTGAAAAGAGGTTTCTTGAGTGCAAATAAAGACCTAAAATGCTGATAAATACCTTAGGAGCTTAGCGCCAGCATTCATTACAGATAAAATTTGGCTAGCCTGTTTAGAACAACACTGCAAAAAAAAATTGAAAGTCAAATTGTCAGGGTAGTATTCAAGCATATAGCAGTGTTGAAATTGTGTTATGTCAAGATCTATATCATTTTAAATTTAGAGTTAAGAAAGGTTGACAAACCTGAAAACATCAAAAAGAACGCTAAAGCCACTTGTTCTCAATATCTTCCCCACTTTATCCCTATCTAACTAATCACAGGGTCCTAAAGACTTCAAGACGTGGCATTATGACCTTATGGAGCAAGGGGCGGCAGGCAACAAGACCGGTTAATGGTCCTTTATATACCTTTAGATTATCTGTCTCCTCTACTAGAGGAACCATGGAGGCACACGTGTAGGCTACCATGATTGAAGTGGTTGTAAAGGCCTTCTGTGTCCAGCTACCCCCCCCCCCCCCCCCCCCCCCCCC
>BLSH010374737.1:726777-752337 GCA_018402905.1 Glandirana rugosa
CCCTGCCAAAAACTGCTGATAACAGCCTATGTGTGCATGGACACATAGGATAACATGCTGGAGAGTTTATTGGCTGCAGGAAAAAACCTCTGAAGCCAAAAACAGCCGCTGTAAAAACATCCAGTGTGCATGAGGCTTTAGGGGCCGTACACACGGGACAAATATCATATGGCACTGGCCGATCCAACAGAAACCAACCCATGTGTACAGCAGCCGGTCCGACAGAAGCCAGTTGTTTGACTGGCTTCTGTCGAAGAAGCATGACTGAAAAAGGTCTGCCAATCGGCATCCGATCAGTGCTCTCAGCCAATGGCTGAGAGCGCTGACCTGTGTTCTGGCGTGGGGGGGCACCCCCCTGTCAGAGCACAATATATAAGAAGGGCGATCACTGTACTAACATTAGTTAGTACAGCAGCTCCTCCTGAGCTGTCAGTCTTTTTTTGGTTCAGCCCGCTGGGGTCAACGAAAAAAAAAAATTGTAGTGTGTTCTAGACTTCATACTTCTCTCGCCCCTGGCTTCCATCCGCAGCGCCCGGCTGAAGATGACATTACACACCCAGATCCTGGGGAATACAGAGCTATAGAAATCTCATGCAGAAGACGAGGTAAGGTGAGTATAAATCTAACTTTTTTTTTTTTTTACAGGAAGATTTTATGTTTACTGGCAGTAGGTGATGTGTAAAGTGGGAGGATGCCCAAACAATTTGAATGGACCTTGCATTTTACTGCAAGGTCCCCTTTAATGACCAAAACAATGGGAGCAACAGCATTAGATGTTTTTGCCTCCCTGTGACCTTGTACTTACAAAAAAAGCATTTGTCAGAAAAAAAGTTTTACTAATGCATTTAGTTCTGCTCTAATGTATTTTTTACAAGGCCCCGCTCCGTGTGGCTTATCAAAATTCACTGTAACAATGGAAATTCTTAAAGAATCGTCTACTTCTCTGACCCACCAGAAACGACCAAATGAAAAAAAAAAGTCTGTATTAAAATTAAAGGAGGTCAAATAAAGTGGGGTATATAGAGATATTCTCAAGCTTCATTCTGTAACACAAGATATCTAGTGCCACACAAAACGTTGTGAAGACAAGACAAAAGAAAACAGTTGTAAAACTCAATGGGAGCATTTTTGGAGGAAAAATATGCAGTGTGGGTGTTCAATTAAGAGTCTGTGGGGAAGCCCTTGCGATTTATTAGGGTCATAATCCAAAACGTGCTGCTAAGAGTCTCATGGAAATAGTCGTATGTTAAGCGATATGTCCCCTGCATTCCAGAAAGAGGAGGTGAAAATCCAACCCAAAGATGTCAGCTGCAGTGCCAAGCAATGCTGTGGGAAATGGTTTATACCATTGGGAGAAAACATTCTGCACATCTGTAGGGTTGTACTAATATGTAAAAGGTAATATAAATACATTGTATGCTTTCTCAAGTTTGTGCATCAAACAGATTTGTTTTCCTCTTCAAGTGTTTTCCCTTTTTGGCCGACAACATTCAGTGTTCTGTTTGTTGGCACCTCCTCTTGCTTTGCTTCCTGTTTTCTGTGTTGAATTTGCTTTGGTTCTTAAAAAAAAACACTCTAGAGACATATATATTGCAGGATACAGCAGGTTGTGTAGAAAATATATTATTCCCCAAACTACATTTCTGTCTCAATGTGGTCATTAAAGTCTTATATTCAAAACAGTAAAGGCGGGCAATCTTAAAATAACAAACATGTCATACTTACCTGCTCTGTGTAATGGTTTTGCAAAGAGCAGCCCTGATCCTCCTTTTCTGGGGTCCCCCGCTGGTGCCCCAGGCCCCTCTTCTTCTGTGAGTACCCCAAAAGAGAACACCACTTTCCCTGGGGCCACCCGTGCATGCTCGCTCCCGAGCTCCCCAGTCTACGTCTATTGACACAGACCGGGCGACTCGGCCCTGCCCCCCCCATCTCTCGTCACAGCATGACAGCAGCGGGAGCCAATGGCTGGCGCTGCTATCAATCTGCCCAATGAGGAGGGAGGCAGCGGAGAGAACTGCTGCTATCGTGCACGTCGCTAGATCGGATGAAGCTCAGGTAAGTATAAGGGGGGAGGGGGCTCCTTCAGCACAGAAGGTTTTGTTACCTTACTGTATAGAATGCATTAAAAGAGAACTACAGCCAAAGCTCATTTGGCTGTACTTCTCCTATGGATCACAGGTGTGCAGTTCGTTCTGCACTCCTGTGACCCATTTTCAGCAGACAGTGGGTTGAAGACCGTTGTCGGCTGATGTCATAGAGCAGGTCCAGGCTCAGGAAGGATCACGACCATATGGTCAGGATCTGCCCACATGCCTGGACCAGCACTCGGCTTAGCCTCTGAGCAAGCTGCTGAGTGCCTAAGACAGCAGCTACCGCCCCTCCACAGCCCAGCTCTCCAATGAGCACAGGGGGGCAGAGCAGAGAGCCGATGACTGAAAGTCATCGGCTCTCTGCTTGGGGAGCTCTGAGAACCGAGCAATCATTAATGTTTGATTGCTCAGTTCTCAGTGTTAGAGCTGGCGGGGAACAGGTAAGTGTCGTTCAGAAAAAAACCCAAACCCCATACTTCTCTTTTAAGGTAAAAAACCTTGAGGATTTAGAACTACTTTAAGATAGTAAACTTGCAACGCAATTGGAAAATAAAGTCAAAACCAATAGGCCAGGAAGATACAGATGTATAACATAAGTTTGAAAATCGTAAGCACAACAATATGTACCCATTATACACCACTAGTGGGGCATACCAATGTTACAGCCACCTTATTTTATAACAGCCACTCAGTTTTAACATAAAAAAATTAATCTTGAAATCACAATCTGTGATAAAGAAAGGGGTTCCATATCATTGCCCAACCAATATAATAAGAATAATAAAAGAAGAAGAAAATACAAAAGAAGAATGTAAAAGACACAAGTCAAAGTCCGTCCAAAAGCCTTCCTGGCTGCTGTTGTGCCCATCATATATTTGAAGGTTGAAGGTAATGGATCCAAGGACCCCATTCCACATGTAATATGTGTACATTTTCCCATGTTCTGTCTTTTCAAAAGTGCTACAAGTACAGAAAAATACCAGTTGATCCTGCCAGATTTACAATGAGCTTCTAACTCTGAGATCAACAGTGCAAAATCCTCAGGGCAAATAAACACAACACAATAACTGCCAAGTACCGGTCCTCCATACCCATTTGTACGTCAGCTTGCGGAGAGGCTCACTGCAGGGCTGATCCATCTTAAAATCAGGAGACTGCCTAGTGTGCCTAGACCCAGCACCATCAGCTGAACTGGATCATCTACAATTCAACATAGGCCAGAGTCTGGGGACTGGTGAATGTCCAAGGGAATGATCTACACCCTTCATGCTCTAGTAGTAAAACAAGAATATTGTGAAATTGGTCAAAGCTTGGCACCTACCTCTCACTTTACAAGGGAGGACATATTTGCAGGCAATTGGCATCTAAAGGGAGAGGACATGCCAGCATAGACAATGCAAATGATACGGCTTCTGTGTTGCTATTGTCTTCTATATCATTGTTAGTTGAAGTGATTGGGAAGAAACGCTTCTGCCTTGTTGAGGACTCAATTCTTCTTTAAGTGGTTGTAACCCTAAAAAAAAAAAAAATTTAAAAAATGATCCTCTTCCTTTAAAGCATGGTAAACCACATAGTGCTTGTGTGGTGTCATTTTTCCTTTTCTGTGCTGTAAAAAACCTGGTTGATCCTGCCTGTTCCTGTGTGTGTCCTGACTACTGTAATCATGGCTGTTGATCTCTGATTACCGTGGTCAGTTTACGTGCCTCCATCAACCGCTGCTCTCCTCTTTCCCCCTTCTTCCCCTTCCTCTCTCCCTGTCAGCTCCTGTGTGTGAGCCGCCCCTCCCTGCCCTCCTACCGCTGTATCCAAGTGACAGTAAAGTAACTGCTCACAATTACTGCCAGCCCCTCTGCTAGGACAAAAGTGTTTTTTAAGATTCTCCTTCTAAGGCTCCATTTACACGGGATGCTGTTTCAACCTCCCCTGAACAATTTTTTTTTGGCAGCTAGAAGCCGGCGTCTAAAACGGCCATTTTGCCACATTTTGCTGCATTCTAGACGCGTACGCGGTAAAACGAGGCATGCAAAACGTTTTGTTTTTTTTTTGCAAATGGAAATGCCTGTAAACGACACGCTCCTAGAAGCGAGTTACGGCGTTTAGGTGCATTTGCAAGCTGTTTAGCATTTCAAATGCCTCTGAACTGGCGTTTGAACCCATTTTTTTGTGTTCCAGAAAATGCCTCTAAACTCAACTGCCTGGAAATTACCTTAAACGACCCTGTGTACTGATAAGATAACATAAAGGAGAGTTCAGGGGCAGCAGTGTAAATGAGGCCTAAATGCCTTATTCCACCTCGCCGATCTGCAGTCACTTGACTGCCCAGCAGACATCAGAGGGGGATCTCAGCCCCTCCCTCTGTGGTGCGTAGATCGGAAAAGGAGAGCGACCGATGGTCACGTGACTGCCTGGAAGATGTCAGAGGGGGATCTCAGCCCCTCCCTCTGTAGTGCATAGATCAGAGAAGGAGAGCGGCAGGCGATCACATGACCGCAGATCGGTGAGGGGAAATAAGGTATTTAGCAGAAGAATTAAAAAACAAAAACAAAGACACTGTGTAGTACATTTTGCCATAGCAGAGGGGCTGACAGTGATTGTGAGCGCTGCCTTTACAACCACTTTAAGTCATTTCAATAGGTCGCTGTACCTGCATTTCCTGCAGGTAAAAAATCCCTTTTTATTAAATGTGTCCATATGGAAAATGCTTTTGCATCATGCAGTTTCATGCACCTGAAAAGGTGCCATGTTTTCCAATGCATTGGGGTGCCATTAAGAATTAATGGCAGCCCCCCCCCCCCACACACACATCTGCAAAAGAGGGCATGTTGGCTGTGGGTGCCTGCAGGAGCACGTGCAAGGTGTGAATCTGTATAGAAACCAATCAGCTACCAGATTTTATTGCCGTGCACAGCTGCTCCATATTTTACACCACCCAGTTTTAGTACATCAACCCCAGTATGATGCATTCAATAGCACTTTTTGATGTTAAATTAGCTTGGATAATAATGAGACATAGTGGGGTGCATACAGGGGTATTCATGCCTTGGGCAGCTGGAACCCTGGTAAAGCCTCCCTAAGCAGCTCCTGGCGTCAGGGTGTATGAAAAGAAAAGCAACCAATGATACTACCAGTCAGACAGTATTGAGACGCTTGACTTTACACGCAACTGAACTTTAATGGCATCCCAGTCTTAGTCCGTAGGGTTCAATATTGACTTGGCCCTCCCTTTTCAGCTATAACAGCTTCAACTTTTCTGGGAAGGCCGTCCACAAGGTTTAGGAGTGTCTATGGGAATGTTTGACCATTCTTCCAGAAGTCTATTTCTGAAGTAAAGCACTGATGTGGATGAGAAGGCCTGGTTCGCAGTCTCCACTTTAATTCATCCCAAAAGTGGCCCCTTCCTGTTCCAACATAACTGAGCACCAGTGCACCCAGCAAGGGCCAACAAGCATTTGTGAGGACAGGCACTGATAATGGGTGAGAAGGCATAGCTCGCAGTCTCTGCTCCGATTCATCCCAAAGGTGTTCTATTGGGTTGAGGTCAGGACTCTGTGCAGGTCAGTCAAGTTCCTCCCCAAACTCGCTCATTCATGTCTTTATGGACCTTGCTTTGTGCACTGGTGCGCAGTCATGTTGAAACAGGAAGGGGTCAATCCCCAAACTCTTTGGGAGCAGTTGGGAGCATGAAATTGTCCAAAATGCCTTGGTATGCTGATGCCTTAAGAGTTCCCTTCACTGGAACTAAGGGGCCAATGCCAACCCCTTAAAAACAGTCCCACACCAAAATCCCCATTCCACCAAATGATTTGGACCAGTGCACAAAGCAAGGTCCATAAAGACATGGGTGAGCTAGTTTTTGGGTGGAAGAACTTGACTGGCCTGCACAGAGTCCTGACCTCAACCCGATAGAACACCTTTAGGATGAATTAGAGTGGAGACTGTGAGCCAGGCCTTCTTGTTCAACATCAGTGCCTGACCTTACAAATGCGCTTCTGGAAGAATGGTCAAACCTTCCCATAGACACTCCTAAATCTTGTGGACAGCCTTCCCAGAAGAGTTGAAGCTGTTATAGGTGCAAAGGGTGGGCCAACTCAATATTGAACCTTATGGACTAAGACTGAGATGCCATTAAAGTTCATGTTCATGTAAAAGCAGGTGTCCCCGTACTTTTGACAATATAGTGTACATACACTTAGGTACCTATTTCAGATTATTATTATAGTGCCCCCTGTTGGTGAAAACTGAAGATGGCCGTGGCGGGATCACATATGCTTAGTGGTGTGTGTTCCTTCTCTGCCCTACTAGTTTCGTCAAAGATGGCATCATCAGGAGCACGTAAACACATACACACATATGTACACTTAGGTACCTATTTCAGATTATAATTACAGTGCCCCCTGTTGGAGAAAACTGAAGATGGCCGTGGCGGGATCACATATGCTTAGTGGTGTGTGTTCCTTCTCTGCCCTACTAGTTTCGTCAAAGATGGCATCATCAGGAGCACGTATACACATACACACATATGTACACTTAGGTACCTATTTCAGATTATAATTACAGTGCCCCCTGTTGGGGAAAACTGGAGTTGCAACACCACTCTGGTACTATACTGGGGGCTCTGTGTGCCTAAACGCGAAGCCAGAAAAAAAAGGGTGACATTTATAGACCACCTTGAACTCTCACATCGCTTCATGAAAATCAGCAAGTATGCATGCATACACTCAGCATGACCCAAAGGGCCATGTATTGATTTTATTGTAACCATTGTGGGCTTTTTTATATATATATATGAAGAGTATTATTTTCTGGAGACCACTTTCTGCACCCCTACAGTGTTTCAGATCGGTAATGCAATAGAGAAGGATCTAATGTCCGTTAAATGTGTTGAAATTCCACAACAACATCTGTGCTTCCTGACGCATTCCTAGACATAGCTGAGCGCGTTAGGGTAGTGTAACCCGTCCAGCTTACTACTGACCTACATCACACTAGAACACCAGCTATCACTGCAACTTGATCATTTTCTGGTGTTTTTTCTTTTTTTTTTTTTCTCTTTTTATAATAAACGGTGACTGCAAAATGTCGAAGCCATGAAAATATTCAGCAAATCCTCAGGCTCTCTCAATAGCCCACTGCCAAGAACAGAGACATACAGTAGAAAACAAATTAGCATTCCAAAATAAGGAAGCATTGCTTTTAATCTTATTAAAAACAGTGGCTTCTGCCCCCCCCCCCCTTTTTTTATTTTTATTCTTAGTTCTCGGAAACAGATACTGATGCCCTCATTATCATAACTGCTGAAATCAGCTTTTGCTTTGAAGGAAGTTGTTAATATTTGGAAATGGTTAAGGTTTCCAAGATAGCTCTGATTGCAATTCCCTGCTACTCTACCAGTTCCAAGGTCACGAGGAGATTCACCTGCCTACTGAGCTGAATGAATTCACTTGGCCAGGGTGCATGTATAATTTAACATCCTTCTCTTCCAGGACCTTCATGCAGGTCTCAAAAAAAAAAAAAAAATATTTTATTACAATAACAAATTGGTTCCAAAGCCATGAATTATGGATGCTGAAATTAGACTTGTCAATGAAATGCGTATCTAAACATACGGTAAATACGGAAGCAAGCTGCTGGAGGCACACACTTCATCCTAAAACTTTGCTTCCTGTCAAATTATTTGATTGTCTCAATTTACTTGTTTGAAGGAAGAGGCTTTTTTTTTTTCGAATGAAGCTGCTAATGTCATGTAGGTTTGTCCAAAGTGCTTCTTACAAGGACATGGATGGAAAGCAGCACAGGCTACATGCTTACAAACACTTTGCAGGTCTAGTAACCAGAAAATGATCAAAGTGCATCTTAAAGAATTTGCATTGATTATTTACATTATTGCCGCAGTGGGATATCTTCAGTCAATGTCATTAAAAGCAGCTTTTTGTTCTTTCTAAACATATATTCCATTTTTTTTTTTTACTTTTTAAGTGCGCAAAATTATCACATTGCAAATGGTTAGATATGTTTTTTTATTGGTTGAACTAGATGGACTTATGTATTTTTTTCAACCTAACTATGTAAGATAAATTGTGTTTTAATTACTCTTTTAATGAAGGCTATTACTAGATTAAAATAAGAACAAGAATAGTAATAAAATAAAATAAAATATAATTTTACTACAACTGTGCTGTTCATCCAAACGTTGTGAAGCGTTGGTTGAACTAGATGGACTTATGTCTTTTTTTCAACCTAACTATGTGTTTTAATCACTCTTGTAATGAAGGCTATTAATACATTAAAATAAGAACAAGAATAGTAATAAAATAAAATATAATATAATTTTATTACAACTGTGCTGTTCATCCTAACGCTGTGAAGCGTAGGTTGAACTAGATGGACTTATGTCTTTTTTTCAACCTAACTATGTGTTTTAATCACTCTTGTAATGAAGGCTATTAATACATTAAAATAGGAACAAGAATAGTAATAAAATAAAATAAAATATAATTTTATTACAACTGTGCTGTTTGCCCTAACGCTGGGAAGCGCCGGTGGAACTAGAAGGACTTATGTCTTTTTTTTTTCAACCTAACTATGTGTTTTAATCACTCTTGTAATGAAGGCTATTAAAATAAGAACAAGAATAGTAATACAATAAAATAAAACATAACGTTGTGCTGTGAAAACTGTTGCCGCTATATAAATAATAATAATAATTTTAATATTTTAAATTTGAAAATAAAATATAATAAAGAGAATTACATATTCATATATTTTGTTTGTATTGCTTTTGGTGCAATAACTGCCTCTTCTTTTTACTTTTTTTATTTTAATTTACAAAGAAACAGAAAATTGGTTAAAAAAGTGATTAATATGCAAATCAGTACTTTGTAAAATTATTAACCTTTCTATTTTCTTTTTATATTTCTACAGGGTGAACAGGAATACGCCCAAAATGACAATACATAAGTATCGTTGCAATAAATAATTATTTTGAATATTCATATCGAAGATAGGTAAAATCAGAGGACAATTTAAATTAGGGGTTGCACATTTTCTTAATTCATTTGGAGTTGGCAATGTGACACCATACAGCACCCTATCATATTTATCCCTGACCTCTCTGTGATTCTGGTGTGGGTGGTTTGTCTGCAGGTTGCAGCAAGATAGATGCTCTGGTGATTGAAGGGGAGCACCCAACACAGTGCCGGAGGAGACAACACAATAGAATTTCTAAGCAAAGCTACAGCCTCTTATTTAAAATGTATATTCATACATGTTTTTTTTTTTTTCTTGGGAGCTGCAGCAAAGAGTTAAAACACTCTTAAAATTGCCTTTCCTATTTTCCCTGACCTTCCTTCTTCTGATAATGCATTTTTCCAATAGATGGTAGATTCTGATTTGCAAAATTCGTTTTTAGGAACAATATACAAGTGAAATGTTTTATTTTTCTGCAGCTTTTTTTTTTTCTCATGTAAAATAAGCACCTCTTTTAGTCCAAGGACTATATGTGAAAATAAACTTGAGTCAGATTTGTATGAATAATTAAGCTTAAAATGTTTTCTCTCTTTTTTTTTTTTTTCCCTTGCAATGCCTTCCATTTCCATGTTTATATTAAAACATTTATATCATGTCAGAAAAAGCTAACTTGTGGCAAAGATGTTCTGCTAGGAAAATAGGAAAAATAGAAGCTCTTCTACATATATATTTATATAAAAATTCTAAGATGCGGCTTTCTTGGACTTACTAACACGTTGATTTAAAATGAAACAATTTCTGCAATGCTATAAATTAACAGTGTATTTTTTTTCTTAATTAACAACGGATCATTTTACATGAATACTGATAAAATTCAAATATTTTTCTACTTAGATATTAACTGTACTAGTCATAATTATATCATGTTTATGGCGAAAGTTAAAAACTAAACTGTAATATATTCAGCTGATATAAGGAAAAGCAGCTCATTTGTGTATATGTAAAATAATTTGATTTGTGAAAATTTAAAATTTCACCTAAATCGGTTAAAAATCCTAGAAAAATAAATATGTATGAATTTAAATTAGCCTTGGTATAAAGAAAAATATTAAATATAAGAGCCTTTCTTAAGAAATATTAAAGAATTGCAGACCATGCAATGAAAGCGAGTTATTTGGTCAATAGACGCTTTCGATCTGGGCACCAAATTATTTTGGCTAGGATTATATAAATACATATGTTAAACAGCACTTAAATAAAATGGTAAAAGGTACTTCAGAGGGCAAGTTTGTGAGTCTAGAGATTCCTGTTGACACAGTGAGTGGTCCCTACATATAATGCAAACAATTACCCTTTCCCTGCTTTAGATGAAAAGACGGAACCCTTGCATGCTGCAGGCTGATTCATTCCAAATACCAACAAACTAATTTGAAAATAAAACAGGAGAATAATGGCTGGACCTGCTGTACACACAACAAGGATCTGGAAATTAAGGGAAAATTATTTGTATATTTAAAGAAAAAAAAAATTGTGTTTGATTGTTAAGAAAAATGTCTTCCCTACGCATGAAATGCAGTTTTGATTTGTCCTGCCAGGCAGGAGCCACTTGGAAGAATTTTGCTTGTCACCGAGTGATGTGCCTCAGACACAGATATTCAAGGGAAATGCATTTGTAAGCCGGGAGGGAAGAGAAGGAAGCAGCACATAGGCAACATTCTAAAGAATTAAAACCAATTTTGGGGTGTTAATTGATAATGATTATTTCTTTAAAAAGTAAATCTAGAGGCATTATGTAAAATTATTTTTTAAAGGCAAGTAAATTAAAAAAAGAGGCATTTTTTTTAACTGTTTAAATTGTTTAATTTTTTAAAAGGGCAGCAGCTCACAAAATAGATAACGTGTTTCTACTTAGCGCGGAAGCATCAGTTGTATTGTTACAAATAGTGTTATAGTGTAACATAGTATGATATAGTGTTACAATACAATACATACAAAATTTGAGATTTACTACGATGCAAAAGCGCACCGGATTCCTTAACAAAACGCAAGGAAACCGCGCCCGGCATATGCCTAAAGTGTATGTAAACCCCCAACTGAACATGACATTTAATTTTGCTAAAAGAAAACCTGAGGGGTCGATTTACTAAAAAGCCTGGGTCAAATTCCGAAAGAATCTTCTTTCGAAAATCTCAACTAAGAATTTTTGCTTGAATTTCGCATCATTAGTGGGGGCCGCAGAAACGGACGATTTTCGAATTTGAGTGATCGGGCATGTTGGATATTTCTTTAAACTAATCAATGATGGGAGATTCGTGTGAGAAACGTATTCGTAAAAGCAATGTGCATGAACGCAAGAAAAGAAGATTCCTGGAAAGAAAAGAAGATTCCCGGAAAGAAAAGAAAATTCCCAGAAAGAAAAGAAGATTTCAGGAAAGAAAAGAAAATTCCCGGACAGAAAAGAGAATTCCCAGCCACAAAAATTCTTTTCTGTAGCAACATGAGGTGAAATTGAAGGCTTGGTTGGTCGAATTCCGAAATCAATGGGGGCGCCAACGCATTACAAAACTCGCTAAATTTCTGATTTTCAAAGGAAAATTCATTCGGAATTCGACCCATGTATGGCCGGCATGAAACTAGAGAGTGCAAAATCTGGTGCAGCTATGCATGGTAGCCAATCAGCTTCTAACTTTAGCGTGTTCAATTAAGCTTTGACAATAAATCTTGGAAGCTGATTGGCTGCCATGTAGAGCTGCACCAGATTTTGCACTCTCCAGTATTAGGAAATCACCCCCAGAGCGTAGCCATGTTGAATAATTATTTTGAGACATAAGCTGGCCATACGTTATCCAATTTTCTTTTTCAATTTCCTTAAGACCCCTTTCACGCTAAGGGGGTTGGCCGTGTTAGCGGTAAAGCGCCGCTCGTTTTAGAGGCACTTTACAACTGTTTAAGCTGCGCTTTTCGGCCACTAGCGGAGAGCTTTTAACGCCAAAGAAGGGGTTAAAAACTCCCGTGTTGCGTCACTTCTGAAACGCTTTTCAGGCACTTCGGAATCGCTGCCCATTCATTGCAATGGGCAGGGGCGGTGGAGGTGCGGTGTATTCAGCACTCCCAACCCGCCTCAGAGATGCTGCTTGCGGGACTTTTCCCAACATCCCGCAAGTGCACTGCCCAGGCTTTCAGACCCGGGAGGCAGTTTTCAGGCTCTTTACAGGCGCTATTTCTAGTGCTAAAACGCCTGAAAACTGCCTCGGTGTGAAAGGGATCTTAGGTTGACCTTCAACTATGTAATGCAAGGGCAGGTCTGATTGCATACAAATTGAAAGTGTTTAGGTTTGACCTTATATTATATGGTTTTGGTAAATCTACAAGAAAATTGTATAATGTGTGGAGAGCCTTAGAGTGGTATTAACAACTTTATTTTTGGGCAGCTTCCATGCAAAGGCATCCTTACTAAAAGTCCCTCAAAAATGCAGATTTTTCTGCTGCTAATTACTTAGCAATGGCTGCAATTGGTTAAAAAGTAAGACCGGCCATACATTATACGATTTTCTTATTCAATTTCCTTCAGGTTTACCTTCAGCTATGTAGTGCGAGGACCGGCCTGATTGCATACAAATTGAAAGTGTTTAGGTTTGACTTATATGGTATTGGTAAAATTGTACAAGAAAACTGTGTAATGTATAGCCTGGCTACAATTTTCTTGTATAATTTTCCTTTAGGTTTACTAATATCTTATCATATGAGGTCAAACTATTCATTTAATCTTCTATTTAAACATGCACTTCAAAGATAAGCTGCATAGATGCCTATTTTGCAGTCATTTATATTTTGCATATGAAGAAAGCAGAATTCATGTACAAAAATGATCCAATATTTTAACTGTATGTAGTGTAATATTCCATTAACTAAGACATTAACACACAAGGGTTAATTTACTAATCTGGTGTGAAATCTGGTGCAACCCTGCACAGAAACCAATCAATGTCCAGGTTTTTAAAAAAATGTTGTTAAAGCTTAAGACCCCCTTTCACACAGAGGCAGTTTTTAGGCTTTTTAGCGCTACAAATAGCACCTGTAAAGTGCCTGAATACTGCCTCCCAAGCTGCCCGAGTGTGAAAACCTGAGTGGTCTCACACTGGGGCTGTGCACTTGCCGGACGGGAAAAAAAAGTCCTGCAAGCGGCATCTTTAGGGCGGTTTGGGAGCACTGTATACAGAACTCCTGGCCATTGGAATGCGTGGGCAGTGCTTCCAAAGCGCCTGAAAAGCACTTCAGAAGTGCCACAACTCGGGAGTTTTTAACCCCTTCTTAGGGGTTAAAAGTGCCCCACTAGCGACCGAAAAGCGCCATTTAAAAGCGCCCCGCTAGCGACCGAAAAGCGCCATTTAAAAGCGCCCCGCTAGTGGCTTTACCACTAACACGCCTGCGGCCCGCATGTGAAAGGGATCTAATTGAACAAGATGAAGTTAGAAGCTGATTGGCTGCCATGCACAACTGCACCAGATTTTGCACTCTCCAGGTTTAGTAAATCAACCCCATTGGCTACTTATCTGACCGGTGACATTACTGTTGATCTGCATGGGATCATTTACATATAAAAGTAATATTCCCACATAAAAATATTGCCCTAAATTCATATAAAAAGCATTTTATACTAAACATATATCAATTTAAAGAAAACATAAATGATTAGCTAAATCCAACTCTGTTAGTCGTTTACAATTAAAGGTGGAGTATATCTGCCTTTTTCAACCAGGGTGCCCTCCGGGTTCTTCCGGGGTGCCTTGGCAAAATGCATAAAAATTGCCACAAATTGCCCAAAAAATTGTCAGTGAGTGGATCAAACTTGCCTTTTTGTTACACAAAGTCCCAGATTTTTATTTAGCAGCATTGGGCATTGTGCAGATCAGCCACTGGCATCCTAACAACCAATGACATCATTAGTTGATAAGGACGATGTCGGGGGCCTGCACAGCCTCCTTGATTGCCCCTCCTCCCGCCTCTTTCTGTTTGCACAGGGGTCAGACAGAGGGTGAAAAACTGAGGGAGTAGCAGTTTGCAAAAGTGGAGGGATAAATCATCTCTATTGTTGGGTGTCCTACATGTGTGGATGCGCTGCAATATGTAAAACTATTTGCTTTGTTTTCTTACATTTAGAATGGGGTGCTTCGGTAATGGGCAGAATTTTAAGGGTACCTTGACTGAAAAAAGGTTGAGAAACACTGCTGCATATCTTGAAGCAAGGCTGCTATGTCATCATCACTGCATAGGCATGTACATGTCTAAATTTATGGAAAATGGTCAAAATCGAGCTAAAAAGATGCTGTATTCTCTCACAATCAGGTTCCAGTAATCAAGTTCTAAAATAAATTAGAAAGGTATAGGGGGTTGATTTACTAAAACTGGAGAGTGCAAAATCTGGTGCAGCTCTGCTTAGAAACCAATCAGCTTTCAGGTTTTTTTGTCAAAGCTTAACTGAAGAAGCTGACGTTAGAAGCCGATTGGCTGCCATGCGCAGCTGCACCAGATTTTGCACTCTCAAGTTTTAGTAAATCAATCCCCAACGCCTACTTATCAGATCGGCGACTTTACTGTTGATCTGCATGGGATCATTTACATATAAAGGTAATATTCCCACATAAAAATATACATGTTGGAAATGCAGTTATTCATACCGTTAGATAGATACGGTTTTTGTTTTACTTGAATCTTTCATAATCTGCATTAAAGTGTAAAGGTTCCTTTTTTAAAAAAAAAAACAAACTGTTATACTTACCTGCTCTGTGCAAGGGTTTTGCACAGAGAAGCCTGATCCTCTTCTTCTGGGGTGCCCCAGCGGCTTTCCTGGCCCCTCCTCTTCATCGGGTGCCCCATAAAGAGCCGTTTCCAAGGGGGCACCCGTGCAGGCGCGCTCCCGAGTCCTGCTGCTGCGTCCATTGACACAAAAAGCAAGACTTGCCCCTGCCCCCGTGTCACTGGGTTTGCTTGGCAGCAGCGAGAGCCACTGGCTCCTGCTGCTATCAATCTATCCAATGAGGATGGAGACATCGGCTGGACTCATGCTCATCGCTGGAACAGACGGACTCAGGTAAGAAAAAGGGGGGGGGGAGCGACTCTGGGGGGCAGCTGCAGCACAGAAGGTTTTTCACCTTAATGCATAGAATGTATTAAGGTGAAAAACCTGGAGAATTTACAGCCACTTTATTATAACACAGAGGGATTAATTTACTAAAACTGGAGAGTGCTAAATCTGGTGCAGCTGTGCATAGAGACCAATCAGCTTCCAGGTTTTATTGTCAAAGCTTAACTGAACAAGCTGAAGTTAGAAGTTGATTGGCTACCATGCACAGCTGCACCAGATTTTGCACGCTCGGGCTTGGTTCACACTGGTGCGACACGTGCTCCGACTTTGAGAGCATGTTGCATGACAAGTCACATGCCCCATTAAGTGCAAAGGAATCCTTCCAATAGGAGCAACATGAGTCGCTCCGACTTAGAAAAAGGTTCCTGCAACACATTAAATGTGACGTCAGCATTAGTATTGAGCGAACCCAGACTGTAACGTTTGGGTATGTACCGAACTTTGGAGTGTCCGGGACCCAGACCCGAACACGGACACGGGTTCGGGTTCTGGTAGTTGATCACGCATGTTGAATAGCTGCAGGGCAGCCAATCAACAAGCGTTTCACTGGTTTGCCCTTAGAAGCCATCACAGCCATGCCTACTAATGGCATGGCTGTGATTGGCCAGTGCATCATGTGACCCAGCCTCTATATAAGCTGGAGTCACTTGATGCTGCAGTCACATGCTCTCTGAGACTCTGAATAGTATAGGGAGAGGAAGCTGCCAGCGTTTTTGTAAAGGACAGATTGCAGACATTTTAACATCTGATCCTGCATCCTGAGATTACTACTACTGTTGCTCTGAGGGACAGATTGCAGAAATTTTAGACTTCACATACTGCTGCTTTGAGTGACAGATTGCAGATCAAATCCTGCATAACACAACGATCGCTACGATCGTACACAACGATCAGATTGTGGGAGTAACTTGAGATTTCACATACTGCTGCTTTGAGTGACAGATTGCAGATCAAACCCTGCCTAACACAACGATCGTTACGATCGTACACAATGATCAGATTGTGGGATCGTACACAACGATCAGATTGTGGGAGTAATTTGAGATTTCACATACTGCTGCTTTAAGTGCCATGGATCCCACAAGACTTGTCTGTACCTTGTGCAGAATAAACATTTAGACCGGACTCAGACAGCCATTCCTATACTTGTTTTTTTTTTAATAGGCCTCAATATTTTGGGGGCTACCCCAATTATAAACAAAAAAAAAAAAACAGTGTTGGCTACCTCCTCCTCCTCCTCGACCACCGCCACTTCCACCTACACTGCCACGGTCACGGCCTAGTCAACCTCTAGGCTTCTACTCCACATCCACCCCCCCCTTCCCATTTTTTTAAATTTGATTTTAATTTATTTTCCCTATCCCCACTTTTTTGTAGGGCACTTGCCCTACTCTTACCCCCATTTTACTTCCTTTTGCAGCCCTCTAGCACTTGCCAGGACTTTGTTACAGCCATTTTTGTGCCTAAAAGTTCGGGTCCCCATTGACTTCAATGGGGTTTGGGGTCCGGGACGAAGTTCGGGCAACATTCGGTGCCAAACCCGGACTTTTTCCCAAAGTTCGTTCGGACCCTCCGAACCCGAACGTCCAGGTGTTCGCTCAACTCTAGTCAGCATGACTTGCATTGACTTCTGTTAAAGAAGTTGTATGCAAGTGGTGCTGAAGTCGCGCTGGGATGATAACTTTGCAATCACAGCAGTGTGAACCGGGCCTCCAGTTTTAGTAAATCAGCCCCATTGGCTACTTATCTGACCGGTGACATTACTGTTGATCTGCATGAGATCATTTACATATAAAATGAATATTCCCACATAAAAGTATTCATGTTGGAATGCAGTTATTCACCGAGTTAGAGAGTAAGAGTTTGTTTTTTTGTTTTTTGCCTGAGCCTTTCATTATTTGAATTTATACGATACAATCGTTAATACAGTTAAGAGTGAGGGCAACCATTGTATATAATTATCTGCCCCACCCAGGCAGTACTGAGACCTCTTAATTCTATGAGGTTGATTTACTGAAGGGCAATAGACTGTGCACTCTGCAAGGTCCGTTAGCGGTAAAGCGCCACTAATTTTAGCGGCGCTATACCGCTGTTTAAGCTGCACTTTTCGGCCGCTAGCGGGGTACTTTTAACCCCCAAGAAGGGGTTAAGAAGGGGTTACAAGCGGCCATGTTGCAGAGCTTCGGAAGTGCTTTTCAGGCGCTTCGGAAGTGCAGCCCTTTCATTTCAATGGGCAGGGGCGGATGTATACACCGCTCCCAAACCACCCCAAAGATGCTGCTTGCAGGACTTTTTTCCCCGTCCTGCAAGCTCACTGCCCCAGTGTGAAAGCACTCGGGCTTTCACACTGGGGGGCACTTTACAGGCACTATTTCTAGCGCTAAAATGCCTGAAAACTGCCTTCAGTGTGAAAGGGGTCTAAATGAGGTAAAGCTTACCTTTGTAAAGAATACCCAATTACGTGCACCTAGATTGTAAGCTCTAATAAGCAGAGTCCACTTATTCCTCCTGAATTGTATTGTAACTGTAATGCCTGCCCTAATGTTGTAAAGCGCTGCGCAAACTGTTGGCGCTATTTAAATGCTGAATAATAATAATAATGATGATGCAAGGAAGAAAAATAATTATTTTTACTTGCACATGATTGGATGATCATTTGCTCATTTACTAAGCTTTGGAGCAACTTCACTTTGCAAACTGCACAGTCTATTTACCTTTAGTAAATCAACCCCTTTGTCTCATTCTGCCATAGAGCTGTGGATTTAAATAAAAAGGCGCCAAAAAACACAGATTTCCCGCTACTGAATACTTAACAATAGCAGTATAAATTTAAAATGTAAAAAAAAAGTAATCTCCACATTGCTTCCAACCTTCTCTAGAAATCTGAAATTGCTCTGTGCATTTCACAGATTTTCTTTAAGCCTGGCCAGCAGATTTGTGTTTTCTTCAAGAGCCAATCTGATTAGGTGGGGATTGGGGGGGGGGGGGGGTCGTCTATCTCTTCTAAGCGAGCACAGCTAACCTGGTGCAAAAAGGATGCTTTCTTAAACATCTCCCTCCATAAAATTTCACATATATCTTACAATGTATCAAAATGACAATTAAAAAAATGAGTGGGGTAAAAAATAATAATACAGAAAGGACAGAGACAAAATAATGATGGCAGGAAAAGACCACGTGGTTTATCTAGTTTGCCCTTTTTTTTGTTTTTAAGATTTTTTTAAATATTTTTGTCTGAGGATAGAGCTTTGTTCATCTTTGTGGTTTATTTAGTCTGCCTTTTTTTATTTTTAAGATTTGTTTTTAAATATTTTTGTCAGAGGATAGAGCCTGGTTCATCTTTGTGGTCTAGCAAGTCTGCCTTTTTTGTTTTTAAGATTTTTTAAAAATATTTTTGTCTGAGGATAGAGCTTTGTTCATCTTTGTGGTCTATCTAGTCTGCCTGTTTTGTTTTTAAGATTTTTTTAAATATTTTTGTCTGAGGATAGAGTTTTGTTCATCTCTGTGGTCTATCTAGTCTGCCTTTTTTGTTTCTAACATTTTTTTAAAAATAGTTTTGTCTGAGGATAGAGCTTTGTTCATCTCTGTGGTCTATCTAGTCTGTCTTTTTTGCTTTTAACATTTTTTTAAATATTTTTGTCTGAGGATAGAGTTTTGTTCACCTTTGTGGTCTATCTAGTCTGCCCTTTTTTTGTTTTTAAGAATTAATTGTTTTAATATTTTTGTCAGAGGATAGAGCTTTGTTCATCTATGTGGTCTATCTAGTCTGCCTTTTTTTTGTTGTTTTTAAGATTTTTTTTGTAATATTTTTGTAGGAGGATAGAGCTTTTTTCATCATTGAGGTCTATCTAGTCTGTCCTTTTTTGTTTTTAAGAATTAATTTTTTATGTTTTTGTTTAAAGATAGAGCTTTGTTCATCCCAGGCATATATACATTTGTTTGCTGTTGATTGGAATGTAGAGCACATATGAATAATGTTGGTACACAATGAGACTGCAAGGATGGAATGGCATACTGCTGGAGAGATCACGTTGAAGACTGGTTTGTTACATTGCCCCGATGTGCTAGCTGTGTATTGGTGTGCTCATTGCAGAAGTGATTAAGATATTTGGTATAACTTAAAAAAAAAAAAAAAAGAAAAGAAAAGAAAAGAAGTCTACATGACTTTGGGCATTACCTAACCTTCTATTGAATTGAGAGGGATATTTAATTACTATCTAAATTTACTGCAGATCGTGTACAAGCGTCCCCTCATTGTATTCACCGGTAAGAGAGAGCTATTGCAGGAGCGGCTCGCTGCTCCCCACCTATTATGAGACGGTTGAGCGCAGCTGTGCCACAACCACTACTGAGGGAGATAAGATTTAAGAATCGAGTCTCATGAGCTGACCGTATCTACATCTTCCATCTCCCCGCGCAGAGATGGAATTTTAATGAAAATATTTTACTTCTTCCAGGTTATAATGACCAAACAAATGTAATTATCTGAAGGGAAGCAAAAGAAGAACTAAAGCAATACAGGAAAATGCTCTAGAGGAAGCCATAAACTTTTCTTTTAACAGTATTCATAAAGGTTGAAAAGGTTCTAATGGATTTACATAATTAGAAATATTGACTGTAAGCAGAGAGTTTTAATTTGCTTGAAAAATATAAATTTATTTCTGATAACAAAACAAAATTTATAGCAACAGAAAGTTACAGACACTATGGGGATTGATTCTCTAAAAAGGAAGAATGCAAACTCTGGTGCAGCTCTGCATAGAAACCAATCAGCTTCCAGGTTTTTTGAACAAGATGAAGTCATTGTTATAATTATCAGTGGTGGCTGATGGGCTTTTCTTCTGGGGGGGGGGCGGAAAACAACGAGCACTACCACTAACCCTCCCCAGGTGGCGTGGCACTGATGCCTCCCGCACCAGGGGAGGGCCTCGGGGCTCGTGGCACTGTCAGCCAGCAAACCCCACCCCCCACGGAGGTCCGGCACTTACTATGTGGCAGGCTGCTCTCTTGCTGTATAAATCACATTAACGAAAATGCAGCGCCTGAAACAATTGCTAAAAGTCCAAAATCCCCATAGGGAAAAAGAAAAATAAGCAAATGTCCAATGTTAAGCCAACATATGCATCTGAACAGTATCCGAAATTCAGAAACAGTAGGAAGGAGAAATACAGATGAATCATCCAAGATTGTAAACGGTGTCTGCTTACCAGATTCTGGTAGACTTAAGGCAAAATGTATCCAGAAGGCAACATCACCAATTGGATCCTGGTATTCACCCATGGGTACACTTATCCGAAGGTTCTCCACCGGAATGGACCGCTCCAATCCAAAATCCGTTGTTGAGTTATACACCGGATTCACTCTCTTGCTGTGTCCTCCTCTCCCCCTGTGTCCTCCAGGCAGCAGCAGGTCTGGCTCCAGCGTGTCTCTTCATCCAAAATGCTAGGCATCCAATAGGATCGCCTGCACTTTGGCCAATCGGGAAACAGGACTCACGACCTGCCTCCTGATTCGCGGGGAGGAACTGTAGTGTGAAAATAGCGAAAATTCCTTTACTATGGTCACAAATTTGGGTGGGATCCCTGCGCCCCGAGACCACCCTATTTTGAAGCCTTTTAAAGCCTCTGGCTCTAATCAGGTGCTTCAGAAATCACACCCCCCATTCTGAAAGGGGCTGGGCACATGGATAGGGAGGGTGGTGGAGGTGTTAGGGCGGGCGGCGCCCGTGCACCCACAATGCACGGGCCGTCCCTGATTATTATACAGGATTTATATAGTGCCAGCAGTTTGCACAGGACTTTACAATATGAAAGGGAGACCATACAGTTGCAATACAAATAAATACATGAAGGTTAAGAGGGCCCTGATCAGAAGAGCTTACAATCTAATAGGGTGGGACAGGTGGTGCATAAGGTTGTAACTGTGGGGAATGAGCTGATGGAAATGGTAAAAGATTCGTTGGAGGTGTGATAGGCTTCCTTGAAGAGATGAGCTTTCAGGGATTGCCTGGAGGCAGCTAGAGTAGAAGATAGTCGGACAGATTGAGGTAGAGAGTTCCAGAGGATGGGAGAGTCTTTGGAGAAGTCCTGGAGATGAGCATGGGAGGAGGAAACAAGGGAGCTCGAGAGTAGGAGGTATTGAGAGGAGCAGAGAGGACGGTTTGGGTGATATTTGGAGACAAGATTGGTGATGTAGCTCCGGGCAGAGTTGTGAATGGTTAGAATGGCAAGTTAAAAGTTGATTGGCTACCATGCACAGCTCCACCAGATTTTGCACTCTCCATTGTGTTTGATTTACTAAAGGCAAATAGACTGTGCACTTTGTGAGTGCAGTTGCACTAATTTTCGCCAGAGCTTACATTAATATTAAAGACTTTTTTTAAAATACAAAACATGCAGTGGTTTTCCCTAGAGCAGCCCAAATCCTCCTCTTCTCGGGTCCCCTGCCAGCACTCCTGGCCTCTGTCTCCTGCCAAGTTCCCACAGAGCAAACAGCTTGTTGTGGGGGGCAATCAACCAGGCTTGCTCCTGAGCCACTGCTCTGCATGACTATTCAGAACTTGAGAAAGGAGGCCATGTCTCAAAAACGCAACATCATAGCAACGTCCTGATCTCATCCTCCTCCCCTGTCTGCAGATCACTGTGTTGACGGAACGCAGCGCCGGTCGAACCGGGCACATGTGCAGTTGTTACCGGACAATGTGTCTGTGTCTTTGGAAGGGCTGTCAGGATCCAGACAGCCTCCTCAAAAATTGTGGTTGTTTCCCCACTTGGAATGTTTTAGTGGCGAACGAGGAGAGACGTTAGAGATAATTTTTACATGCTGCTGATCATCTTCAACCCATGTGAGTGTATTGATTGAAGTGTTATTATATATTATATTATATATTTGATATATTATATTACCATATCAAAGCTGGATTACACTAGGGCGGACGTGCACTCTCTTTCCTTTTGCTTTTATGTCTATTTAGACACAGAGCAAAGTCTTAGACCCTACCCCCTCTCCCTTCTCATTGGCTCACCGGCTATGATTGACAGCAGCGGGAGTCCATAGCTGTCTCAGCCAATGAGGAGGGGGAGTCTCCCGAGGGCCGAGGCTCAGGTAAGTACTGGGGGGGGGGGGCTGCTGCACACAGAAGGTTTGTTAGCTTCATGCATAAAACACTTGAAGGTAAATAACCTCAAGCCTTTACAACCACTTTAATGAATGAGGTGAAGAACTGCTGATTTCCATCATCATGTGCAAGCAAAATGCTTTTTTTTCTTTGCACCCGGTTGGGTATTCTTTCCAAAGTCAAGCTTCATTACATTCACTAAGCTCTGGGGAAAATTAGTGCAACTGCACTTGCAAGGTGCACAGTATATTTGCCTTTAGTAAATCCACCCCTATAAGTGTAGAGGTAAGTACAAAGTAGTTGTGTATTTGTTAAGTTGTAAGTAGTATCACACCCATGCAGGGACTTTGCATCACCAGTCAGAAGATACAAAGAAACAAAATCCCATGGAGGCTACAAGCAGCCATGCTGACACACAATAAAAGTGCATGGTCCACTGTTGTCACCATCAGGAAATTCACCCTGAGAAATGTTGTGCAGCTTTTGCTGGAGTGCATGTAATCAGGCTGCAGGAGATTAACAATGGGGGAGATTTACTAAAACCGGTGCACGCAGAATCTGGCGCAGTTCTGCATAGTATTAGTAACCAATCAGCTTTCAGGTTTTGTTATCAAACCATAATTGAACAAGTTAGAGGCTATCAGTGCCACCTATTCGTGCCCATCAATGCCCTTCAGTGCCACCTATTAGTGCCCATCAATGCCTCCTCATCAGTGCCCATAAGTGCCGCCTCATCAGTGGCCATCAATGCAGCCTATCAGTGCCCATAAGTGCACATCAGCAAAGGAGAAAAATTACTCATTTGCAAAATTTTATAACAGAAGCTAAGAAAAAAAAGCCACCAAAAGAAAGCTCTATTTGTGTGAAAAAAATCATAAAAAAGCCATATGTTTACAGTGTTGCATGACCACGCAATTGTCATTCCAAGTGTGACAGCGCTGACAGCTGAAAATTGGCCTGGGCAGGAAGGGGGCGAAAGTGCCTGGTAGGCAAGTGGTTAAAGATGACTCCCTTCCCCTCCTTTCCCTTGTACAATAGATGGTAGCATTCTGTGTTTTTTATTCCCCCACCCCCCCTGCCGGGTTTGGCCCATTGGAGACCTAGTATATTCCTGAACATACTGTTCAATTGCTTTACTGCTTGTGCTTGACTGATGTTTGGATATTACTTACCAACAGGGGTGGCCCGTCCATTAAGGGCGCACAGGTGTTGCCCCCTCTGTCCTCGCCACCCCCTCTAAGCATAGCATGAATCTATCCATGGCTGCTCACGACCACCCCCTATTCATGCGGCTGGCCCCTTTGAGGCGCCGGCCGCATGAATTACCGATGCGGGGGTATCTTTGAAGCATCTCATTAAAGCCGTAGGCGGCTATAATAGGCTTCAAAATAGAATGGCTTGTGCCACAAGCCCTTAGAACATTTGCTTTCCTAACAATGAATCGCTCTCCGCCAATCAGGAAGAGCCGGTATATTACCAGTTTCCTGATTGGCGAAGAAGACAGGCAATCCTATTGGAATCTTTTCTCAGAGGAGGAGGAGGGGGATGCATGGCCGAAGCCAAGCCGCTCCTCGCTCCCCAGACACCGCTCGCTGCCTGCCTGCTCCTAGATGGGGTAAGTGCGGGTACCCCTCTGGTAATGCTGTGTATACTCCTCTGGTAATGCTGTATATATCCCTCTGGTGATGCTGGGTATACTCCTCTGGTAATGATGTATATACCCCTCTGGCAATGCTGTGTATACTCCTCTGGTAATGCTGTATATACTCCTCTGGTAATGCTGTATATACCCCTCTGGTAATGCTGTATATGCTCCTCTGGTAATGCTGTATATACTCCTCTAGTAATGCTGTATATACCCCTCTGGTAATGCTGTATATACTTCTCTGGTAATGCTGTATATACCCCTCTGGTAATGATGTATATACCCCTCTGGCAATGCTGTGTATACTCCTCTGGTAATGCTGTATATACTCCTCTGGTAATGCTGTGTATACTCCTCTGGTAATGCTGTATATACCCCTCTGGTAATGCTGTATATGCTCCTCTGGTAATGCTGTATATACCTCTCTGGTAATGCCGTATATACTCCTCTGGTAATGCTGCATATGCTCCTCTGGTAATGCTGTATATACTCCTCTTTAATGCTATATATACTCTGGTAATGCTGTATATACCCCTCTGGTAATGCTGTATATACTTCTCTGGTAATGCTGTATATACCCCTCTGGTAATGCTGTATATACTTCTCTGGTAATGCTGTATATACCCCTCTGGTAACGCTGTATATACCCCTCTGGTAATGCAGTATATACTCCTCTGGTAATGCTGTGTATACTCCTCTGGTAATGCTGTATATGCTCCTCTGGTGATGCTGTGTATACTCCTCTGGTAATTCTGTTTATACCCCTCTGGTAATTCTGTATATACTCCTCTGGTAATGCTGTATATACTTGTCTGGCAATGCTGTATATACCCCTCTGGTAATGCTGTAGATACTCTGGTAATGCTGTATATACTCCTCTGGTAAGGCTGTATATACCCCTCTGGTAATGCTGTGTATACTCCTCTAGTAATGCTGTGTATACTTCTCTGGTAATGCTGTATATACCCCTCTGGTAATGCTGTATATACCCCTCTGGTAATGATGTGTATACTCCTCTGGTGATGCTATATACTCCTCTGGTGATGCTGTATATACCCCTCTGGTGATGTTATATACAGGGAGTGCAGAATTATTAGGCAAGTTGTATTTTTGAGGAATAATTTTATTATTGAACAACAACCATGTTCTCAATGATTCCAAAGACTCATTAATATCAAAGCTGAATATTTTCGGAAGTAGTTTTTAGTTTGTTTTTAGTTGTAGCTATTTTAGGAGGATATCTGTGTGTGCAGGTGACTATTACTGTGCATAATATAGGAGGATTTTATCGATGTTGATTTTTGTTTGATTTTTGATGAAGGCTTTTATAAGTCGAAACTATAATTACTCAGAAACCTTAGTAACTCTTGTACCAACAACAAGTTATTATTTTAATAAGGAGTTTTTATGTTGAACGGATTATTAAGACGTGAGGGACATATATTGTAGTGGTCTCCCCATATATGTCGTAGTGGTCTCCTCATATATCGTAGTGGTCTCCTCATATGTGTAGTAATGGTCTCCCCATATATGTCGTAATGGTCTCCCCATATATGTCGTAATGGTCTCTTCATATGTGTCGTAATGATCTCCTCAT
>BLSH010374737.1:759335-783366 GCA_018402905.1 Glandirana rugosa
AAAAAAAAAATGTGAAAGGGAAATGTAAAAAATAGTGAAAATAAGGATAATGGACCTGTCATGCCCTATTCCGATTACAAGGGATGTTTACATTCCTTGTAATAGGAATAAAAGTGATAAAAAATGTAAAGGGAAAGTGTAAAAAAAAAAAAAAAACTGTAAAGCACCCCCTGTCCTCGCATGCTCGCACACAGAAGTGAACGCATACATAGGTCGCGCCCGCATATGTAAACGGTGTTCAAATTGCACATGTGAGATATCGTCGCAAATGTCAGAAAGAGAGCAATAATTCTAGCTCACGACCCCCTCTGTAACTCTAAACTGGTAACCTGTAAGAATTTTTAAAGCGTAGCCTATGGAGATCTTTAAGTACTGAAGTTTGGCGCCATTCCACGAGTGTGCGCAATTTTAATCCGTGACATGTTAGGTATCTATTTACTCATTTCTTATGTAACATCATATTTTACATTATATATAAAAATAGGATAACTTTAGTGATTTGTTTTGTTTTTTTTTTTTAATTCATGAAAGTGTTTTTTTCCCAAATAATCGCGTTTGAAAAGCATAGCGTGTGACATAAAAATTGTAACAACTGTCATTTTATTTCCTAGGGTCTCTGCTAAAAAAATATATAATGTTAGGGGTTCTGAGTAATTTTTTAGCAAAAAAAATGATGATTTTTACATGTAGGAGAGGAGTGCCAGAATTGACTTGGGCTGGAAGTGGTTAAGGGGGTGTGGTAGGGGGTGTGTCCTATGCCTGCATGGCTTTGCTAATAGGTGTCCCTTGTTCCCGTCTCAAAAAGTTGGGAGGTGTGTGCCTGGCTAGCCAATGAGGTTTTTTTTTGCCAGTGTTTATATCATCCTGTAGGTAGCTGTATAACTGCAGAGGTATAAGTGTATCAAATGGTTGAATCCTGTGTCCCTTAATGAACGATAAAGAAGACAAAAAGCAGCTCATGATGCAAAACTCACCTTCAATCCAGGAGATATCCCCTGTAGTACATAAGTACTTCTATTTCACAAGATGCCCCCAGTATTCCAGGTTAATTGAAGCTCAGCATCATTACTGTGCATGAAGGACTATGATAGGCCTGCCCCAGAATGGATGTCACCATGGCATCTTGCAATCACTTTGTATGCATGAAGAGGATGTTGCTGATGTCTTCAGTACCACGCTTTGTACCTTGAAGGACCACCCACCAATGGAAAAGATCGGTAGAAGAAGAGCATCAGTGCTTCACGTGACAGGCTAGGAGACATCAGAAAATGCTAAATATACTGCTCAAAAAAATTATAGGAACACTTTTTAATACAGAGTATAGCATCAAGTCAAGTACACTCCTGGGATATGACTTCCAGCAGGCCACTGGTGTGAATGTCTCTGACCAAACAATTGGAAACAGACTTCATAACGGTGGCCTGAGGGGGCACTGTACTCACTGCCTGCCACCTTGGAGCTCTATTGGCATTTGCCATCGAACACCAGAATTGGCAGGTCTGCCACTGGCATACTGTGCTTTTCACAGAAGAGAGAAGGTTCACCCTGAGCACATGTGACAGACGTGTGCAGCCAAGGTCCCCCTTAGGGGTGGCTGGTAGCTGTGGTCCACCTGCTCACACTGCCCTCGATCACATCCATACCGCTTCCAGAGTCACAGAACAAGCTGGTACTTTGTTTTGTTTTATTAGGGGAATTGAACTTGGATGGGAGTTGGTATGCCCAAAGAATTTGTTTTGTTTACATGGGACCTCTATATACACCTCCTTATATACATTCCTCTTTCTTCTCTCCAGCACATAACTTGCTGCATATGGTTACTCCTTGATCCTCTCACCTGCACTTCTCTTGTGCTCCAGATCACTCCTTGTTCCTCTCACCTGCACTTCTCTTTCTCAAGTGAGGCCTAGAAGGAAATTTACTAGACCTCCAGCGTTTCTTCAGCCCAGCTAGCACATGGTGGTGAGGCCTGCAGCATTGCATGCAGCACCTCCGGACCATCCATTACAGGTAGGGACAGTTGACCCCAAAGTTTACAATAAAAGTTCCTACTGTGCTAGCCGGCTCGATGGACTACTACTCCCAGCCCACCCTCTTCCTCTAGGCCCTGCCAGCCACTTCAGCTGCGACGGACTTTACCACTACCATGGTAGCACCACAGTCCCTTACTGACTTCTGCATCCTTTCAGATTGTCTCTCACCCCCAATCCGCTCCGGCATGCTTCTACAGTTTTCCAGGGTGCATGCCACTCACCGACCACCAGTGGACTCCTTCCTGGGCTTCTCCCATAGCACTGTCTGTTGCTCTCCTGCTCCCTTGTGCCTCTCCTCCAGCATATCACTATCCTCCTGGATGCACCCGAGCCTCTGGCCTCAAGGTCACCTCCCCCCAGACTGGAGGCTCCCGGTGAGGCCTCCACAATCTCAGATACATTCCAGCTCTTCCACCCAAACTCACTCCTCCCAGACTGGGCTGACCCTGGGTATTTAAGGAGGCCTGCCCCCTGCCAATCCAGAATGGGGATTGGTCAAGGCTCCTTAGAATACCCCAGACGGCTACACCTCCGCCCCAGCTCTCTGTCCAGAACATTCTATCAGCTTCTGGAAAGAAGTGGGAGGTTCTGGTGACCTCATCTGTGAATCACCCAGTCCTACCTGGGCCACTCCCAGCCCAGAAAGAAAAAACGATCAGGCCTTCACTCAGTCAGGTCTAATTAAATTTTCCTCACATCATCAAAATAAACCCTCACTAGCTCCTACCCAAGTAGGGGGCGCTACACGTGAAAGGGTCTGGAGAAGCCATGGAGAATGTTATGTTATCTGTAACATCATTCAGCATGACCGGTTTGGTAGTGGGTCACTGATGTTGGTCTGGGGAGGCATATCCATGGAGGGACGCACAGACCTCTACAGGCTATACAATGGACACCTGACTGCCATCAGGTATCGGGATGAAATCATTGGAGCAATTGTCAGACCCTACACTGGTCTAATGGGTCCTGGGTTCCTCCTGGTGCACGACAATGCCCAGCCTCATGTAGCAAGAGTATGCAGCCAGTTTCTGGGGGATGTAGGAATTGATACCATTAAATGGCCCCCACGCTCGCCGGACCTAAATCCAGTAGAGCACCTCAATTAATTTTTTGGTCCATCCAACGCCGCCAGGTTGCACCTCAGTCTGTTCAGGAGCTCAGTGATGCCCTGGTCCAGATCTGGCAGGAAATACCACAGAACACCATCCTTTGTCTCATTAGGAGCATGCCCCGACATTGTCAGGCATGCATACAAGCACATGGGGGCCATACAAACTACTAAGGACCATTTTTAGTTGCTGCAATGAAATTTCAGCAAAATGGACGAGCCTGCTGCATCATTTTTTCACTTTGAGATCTCGTTTTTTCATTGTGTTCCATTAATGTTTTTGAGCAGTGCATATTAACCACTTGCCGACCGCCTGGCGTGTTTTCACGGCGGCAGTCGGGTTGCTGTACGTGAATCGCCGTAAAAAAGACGGCGATCTGCGAACGGCCACTAGGGGGCTCACGCCCTCCGCACTCCTGAGGAGTGTGCCCTCAGCTCGGGCGGACCCAATGTCCGCCAGCGAGCCGCTATGAGCGGCCACAGGCAAAGAACAGGGAACCGCCGATGTAAACACGGCGGTTCCCCATTCTGTTAGTGCAGGCATGGGAGATCTACTGATTCCTGTCACTGGGATCAGTTAGATCTCTCATGCCCATGGTAGCCCAACCTCCCCCACAGTAAGAAGTAAGGGAACACAGTTAACCCCTAGCTCCCCCCCCCAGGTTAACCCCTTCACTGCCAATGACATTTATACAGTAATCAGTGGACATTTAAATTTCTGATCGCTGAATAAATGTCATTGGTCCCAAAAAAGTGTCAAAAATGTCCGACATGTCCGCTGCAATATCGCAGTGCTGCTAAAAATCGCAGATCGACGCCATTACTAGTAAAAATAAAAAACAAAACCCCAGAAATGAATTCTCATCATCCGTAAACGCGGCCACTTTTGCGCAAACCAATCAATAAGCGCCAATTGTGATTTTTTTAATCACAAATATGAGGAAGAATATAAATCGGCCAAAACCGATGAAAAAAAAATGTTTTTTTATATATTTTTTTTGGATTAGAATTTTAGCAAAAAGTAAGAAATTTGGGTTTTTTTGCAAAATGGTCACTCTTCTTTTGTTTATAGCGGCGATCAGAAATGATGCAGAGGCGATCAAATACCACCAAGAGAAAGCTCTATTTGTGGGAAAAAAAGGATGCATATTTTGTTTGGGTGCAACGTCGCACGACTGCGCAATTGTTAGTTAAAGCGACGCAGTCCCGAATCGGAAAAAGTGCTCTGGTCCTAAAGCTGGAAAACCTTCCGGTTGGTAAGTGGTTAAAATAAATGCATATCATGCACACTGGGGTAGCCTCCTGGAGGGAAGGAAGGTCACTTGTGGGTAAAGCATAGAGCTCAGAGTTGGGCTGAAAAGGTGACTGTAAAAACAAAGTAAAAAAAAAGCCATAGTGTACACAGTTCTGGGGGTATCACAATGCACAGATGTGCCTGCCATGGTCATGGCCAAAAAATTCTAATTCTGTCACTGAACAGATGCTGGAAAACTATAAATCAATTTCTAGGTATGCTACTCGTAGTATTTAGAATACATTCATTATGAATATTTAAGTAATAACTGATTTTGTAAAATTCAATTTTTCTGGCATATCCCTTTCAAAAACGCTTATTACCCCATTATGGGTAAAAGTGGATTAAATTAGATACTGTTAATGCTGGTGTGTATTTTTATGTGTTGTTCTAATGCAAGCAAGTTGCTGCTGCTGTTATTTCTCATTTGTTGCAGATGGAGCCATTCACGTGTACAAGTTTACATGCTATGCATTGCACTAGATTTTAAAAGTGGTGGATGCTTAAGTCTTACTGTAGTAACTCAAAATGGAAGTAAGCATATTTACCTACACATTAAATATCCAAGGCACCAAAATGACACAAAGAACCACAAAATTAAAATGCCCATGCTTTTTGGCTGAAATTGTCATGCATTAGTGTATTTGTGTATTTGTCTTACATGTGTTCTTCCACACTGTGACAGACCCCGGTACTCAAGAGAAGTATGTCCATCGTATAAGCCTCCCTTGCCTGGTAACAGAATGATACAAGATCCCGCAGTTCACCCAGTCATTAGTCGGGACACAGCGCAGGGTGGAAAAAAACATCAAACTGTTTATTGAAACACAGGCACAAATACATACACACTCTGAGACAGTCGCCCCCCCTTTGCATAATGACACAGGGTGGGATAAACTGCACAACCAGTAACATCAGGCACAGGTACATTCAAACTTTTCAATAAATAACTCAATTAGAAACTGGGCATGTAGACAGCCGCAGGAAGGACCGTTGGAGAAATTCCCCCTCTAGCAACTAATAGCTGACAGTGATATAATTAACATGAGCTAATTAGCTTAAACCAGCCTAGGTGACCAAATCATTCGGCACCTACAACCCTGAATACAAAGTACTGCACATTACACATTATCATAAGTATAAACACGTAACATCTCACAATGGTTCCATAACAAGGCAAAGTGGTCACAATTTTAATCTCCTCTCCAAGAGATGATCAGACAGGCAGAAACAATAGGTAAACCAATTAACAATTAACAATGGGAGAGACATACTTAGCAGAAACAACACATAACAAACCCCACCCCACTTCAGACTATCTGGCAACAGTCTATAAGACAAACTCCTACAATATACCAGCAGTCTGAAAAGGTGGAATTAATTAATCTACATTTCTTAAGTGATATTATTGATAAATATTTTTGTCCCAAGTGAAGGAGCCTCTCCAACCCAGTCAGCAAGAGGGGCACTATATTTCCTCTGACCATTACCCTGTACAAGATTAATATTGCTTATTTCCATCCACTCCAGAAGGGAAGCTTTATTGTCCTTATTCAGAGAAGTAACCCAAAACCATGCTCTCAGCATCCATTAAGTGGTGGTCCATCATTAGAGAATGATCTGCTCTCTCCATGGGCCATAACCAGTGGGTAGGAGCCTTGCCCCTATTCCTGTCCAAAAACCCCTGTCCTGGATGGATCTGTCACACACACACCATGTAATTATTATATGTATAGTGCACCCCACATAGGGAACAATGGTGAATAGGGATCCCACACCCTGCACAGCAAGGCACACCAAATTTACACAGGCACACTTAAGACAGGAAACAGTCCAACAACTTTGTTTTTGTGTTTTATTTAGGGGTTAATAAATTTGGATGGGGATGGGATGTTTATGGGATGCCCACTTGACTGGAATAACTTCTTCATGGACACTTCAATTATGTACACAGTCTATATACATTCCTTTCCTTCCTTCTGCACAAAACTTGCTTGAATACCCACTGTGGTGTCACCCTAGGAAAAAGTCTGTAGCAATGGCCCTTTACAGACAGGAACCATGGGCCTCTATACTTGAAAAAGTTGGCATGACACCAGTAGCACTTTCACCGCACTTCCTTTATGTGTTCACTGGTCCCAGCACCACCTCTTCAGGCCCTGCCAGCCCGCCTGGCTGTAGCAGCCCCTTGCACTAGCCCTCCTGGCTAAATCCCATAGTCCTCCCAGCCTGCACACCCATCAGCCCACCCTGCTGACTTATCCTGGCGACTTCCTGGACGTGCTCACTGGCTCCTGCTGTCCTTACTCTTGCCTTTGGACAGGACTCCTCCATGTGTTGTAAAAGGATCCTTCCAGCACCTGAGCCCCAGGCCCGAGGTCACTCCCCCCAGACTAGGGGGTTACCCTCAGGGGCCACTGACAGCCTCCTCAGCACTCCATCTCCAGCTTCCACTCGAATGCCACTGCCCCTGCTGGCCTGATCCTGAGTATTTAAGAGGGGCCTACCCCCTGCCAACTCATGTGCTGAGGCCCTCTCCAGTACTCCAGGCAGCTCCTCCTAACTTCCCTCCCATTCTTCTGGAAGCTTCTCCAAGGTTCCAGCAAGTAGGGGGAGGTACCAGAGGTGTTGCCTGATGAATCATTCAGCCTCCCTGAGTCACTCACCCTGTCTCAGATTCAACCTAGCCTGGCTCTTAGCCAGGCTAATTCACCTACACTAACAAACTATGTACAACTAACACTCTACACTAGAGGATGGAAAATATGTTTGGTCCTGGTCATTGACCTAGCATACTTGGATTCTTGGATTACTGTTATACTGTACTATAGTAAAAAAATTCTAAAAATATTATTAAAAAAATGCTGAAACTGCACGCTGCTTTTTATGTTTTTAGGTCTCTTAGAAATAGGTTATGACACAACTTTATTCCCTTTCACCTAACTTAAACTGGGGAAGGAGTATGAAAGTGTTGGCTTTACTGATGAGCATTTCACTACACAGAACCTTCTAAGAAATGCAAACATGTACAAGACTGCATACATCAAGGCTCATGCTATGTCTCTGTGATACTTAGACAGGCAGGGGACCTGCAGCTAGCAGCAAAGTGCTTAAAACACGTTTCATATATTTTGAATATTGAACATAATATTTTCAATTGCGTATTTATTTTGGTGCACATGATTAGAGCCTGAGGCGCCAATTGGTTTAAAAAAAGGGTGGGCTCGGGGGCAGAGCACTGCACCCTGAGCCTACTCTGTTGTGTGACATCTCTTGTGTGATATCTTCCTGTTTCTCCTCCCGGCCAATCAGGAAGCAGGTCCTGACCCCATTGGCTAGGCGTCCCAAGACCCAATTGGCCGGGAGGAGAAGCAACAGCTGGGACACGGAGGAGACAGAGGGGGGAGGCCATCGTCGCAGCAAGCAGATACCTTACACTGCACACAGCTTTTGGTTTGCCGACTTAGTATAGGAGCAGGGGAGACAGTTAGATTCCTGTGTTCCAGGAGAAGCAAGAGCTGAAGGACACCCACACCTCAAAGGTAAATAATCCACTGTTGCTGGATTGCCTTGTTTAGCATTATTGTCATTACTGGACAGTTTTGCATTTGTCACTGGGGGGGGGGGGGGGGTATGGATTAGTGTGGGGTGGTGGGCTGGAGCGATGGGGGGGGGGGGTCTGTGGTCAGGTCTGTCTGCCACCCCCTCCTTGACCGATGGAGCACCAGCCGCCACTGGTCTTCTCTACATCTGATCTCCACACACACTGCACTGGACACACAGGAATTGCAGCCAATATGACTCATCCAATGCTTGAAACTTTTACGTAAATTTCATCCAGCTACATGGGCAGCTCAAAAGAGCTTCCTACACCACACACTTAACATGGTTCCTACAGTATGTGCCATATAAATTCCATTACCGCTATTGACAGGCTATATACGCACAATTTCTTCAAACTCAAATCAACACTGGAGATGAGGGCCTCTTTCCTAGGCTTCTATTTATTACCACAAGGCCATTAAAGGGGGCAACATCAGCTGTATGAGGTTATTTTTACCAAGATGATGATTCTACACCATGCTTCAAAGTTAAATATTGCCTATCTAATCCAACTCACCTACAATGCTTTATACAGTCACTAGAAGATATGATGTGTTTTGAAGACCGGAATAAAATCAACTTCATCTACTTGCTAATGCCTTTAACACTACTCCAGTCCTTGAAATATTTATATGTTTTTTTTTCCTGCATATGTGTTTTTAGTAAAGGAATCAATCAATTGAAGATCACTCACAAGGCCTAGAACACAAATCTGATAATTCACTTCTGTGTGGCTACTGGCAGATTGAATCACTTGCTGTTTTTTTATTATTAAAAAAATCTAATTAAAAGTTTTAAAGTCACAATGTAACAAAAAGAGACAAAAGTTGCACCATGTTTTAGAGGATGTCATAGAGAACAAGAACCAAGGATAGCAGTGGGAAGGGCCCTTTCCCTCGCCCATAGGTTACTTCTAGTAATGTGGAAGTCTCCAGATCCTCCTACACATAAGTCCTGGGTGTCTTCTGCGGGCATGGCTTTGTTCCAAGAAAACCACATTTTTACACGATGTCCCGGCAAATTTGAAAACTGTGGGGACTGTGGCTGGATGTCATGTAACCAGCTAACACATGTCTTATCTGTTGCCTACCTTTGCTGCATGTGTCCAGTTAGAGGCCGGGCCCTCACCTGTGTGCTTTAGTAGGGCCCTCTTCAGCTGGTCTCCGCCCCAGGCCTTAATTGGTAACAGGATATAAGCCTGGTAGTGCAAGGCTGCATTGCTGATCATCGTTTGACCGTGTTTGGCTTGTGTCTGTGATTGTCTCTTCGGTTGCTCTGAGTCTTATCCGTATTCTGATCCTAAGCTTGTCTGACTATCCCTTCTTGCCTGTTACCTCAACATTCGGCTTGGCTTCGGCTTCTCCTGTCCTCTGGTTGCCCTGACCCCTTGCTATTCCTCTGAATATTCTTATTGTTCCTGTGCTGCCGCTTCCCCTCTATCACCTGGGACCAGCCGAGCGAGAGCTAGGGGACCCTAGGGGCCACGACCTGGATCCAGTTGCAGCCAAATCCATCCTCACCACTAAAGGCTCTGGTGAACACCCAATGGCTCTTAGATTCCACGCCCTGGGAAAACCGATGCACTAGCTCCCTGAGTTTCAGTGTCTGTGCTCTAGGGAGCCCTCTCCCCTTATCAGCCGGTACTACCTAGCAGCAGTCAGCCATAGGTCCACAACCTTGTGGTACACTACACTATTTTGGTGCGATTCACACTCCAGTGGTACGCACCTGTCACCAGACCCCATTGGAGTTGTTACAGTTTGATCAGCCATGGAACCGGATGATGTGCCGCTACCTGTAGATGATCCGATGCAGGGCATAGTCCACATACTTGAGACACAAGATGCTAATCAGATGCAGGTGATGCGATTCCTGCAAGATTTGGCTTCCCACTTTGATCAGCTCCAGTCCTCCCTGGGATCTTCTGTCCAGCAAACCCCACCACGGCCTGCGGCCATATCGGTTCCAGTTACGCTCGCAGCAGCCAATCCGTTGCAGTTACCGGCTCCGTCCCGGTACTCTAAAGCCTGCAGGAGGTTCCTCAGCCAGTGCACCATTCATTTTGAGCTTCAGCCTCAAAATTTCCCGTTCGATCAGGCTAAGGTGGCCTACATTATTTCTTTCCTATCCAGCGATACTTTAGCCTGGGCTGCCCCTCTGTGGGAGAAGAGTGACCCCGTGGTCTCTAGCCTGTCTGGTTTCCTAAAACTCTTCCGAAACATCTTTGAGGAACCAGGTCGTGTCTCCTCAGCAGCCAGCGGCCTTTTATGCCTCTATCAGGAGTCTCTTTTTGTGTTAAGATGTCTGTTGGAATACTCCATCAGGAGGAGATATCCTTCCTTGTTCTAACCAAGGCCTCAACCTCCATTGTATTAGGATTTCCCTGGTTACAGCTCCATTCCCCACACATTGAGTGGACATCCGGGCAGATACTGGCTTGGGGATCCTCTTGTTTCTCATCCTGCCTACGCAAGATCGTCCCTAAAGAGAGAATTTCTGTTGCCGCCACTTCAGTTTCCTCTGCTCTTCCCGCTGCTTATAGCGATTTCTAAAATGTCTTCTGTAAGAAATTGGCTGAAGTGCTTCCCCCTCACAGGTCCTTTGACTGTGCCATTGACCTTGTTCCTGGAGCAAAGCTGCCCAGGGGTCATACGTATCCTCTGTCCATCCCTGAGACCCAAGCCATGTCAGAGTATATCTCCGAAAACCTTGGGAGGGGATTCATTCAGAAGTCCTCATCTCAAGCTGGAGCAGGATTATTTTTAGTTACCGACAAAGATGGTATGTTAAGGCCTTGTATCGACTATCGAGTTTTAAACGTGGTGACTATTAAAAACCCTTAATTTCTGAATTATTCAACAGATTGAAATAGGCCTCCATCTTTACCAAGTTGGATCTCAGGGATGCCTACAATCTGATCCAGATAAGGGAGGGGGACGAGTGGAAAACCGCGTTTAACACAAGAGACGCACATTACAATTACCTCGTTGTGCCTTTTGGGCTGTGTAACTCGCCAGCGGTTTTTCAAAACTTCGTCAATGAGGTCTTCAGGGATTTGCTGTATCAATTTGTGGTCATCTATTTGGATGGCATTCTAATCTTTTCAGACAATTTGCTTGCCCACAGGAACCATGTCCGGGTGGTACTTCAGCGCCTTAGGGAAAATAACCTGTACGCCAAGCTGGAGAAATGTTCTTTCGAATGTTCTGAGGTTCTGTTTCTGGGATGCTTTGTCTCCAGTTTGGGTCTTCGTATGAATCCCGAAAAGGTCTCGGCCATTACCACATGGCCTCTTCCTACCAGCCTCAAGGCCACTCAGCAATTTCTTGGATTCTCCAATTATTACAGGCAATTTATTAAGAACTACTCGGCTATTGCTGTGCCTATTATTGCCTTGACTAAGAAAGGTGCTAATGCCAAGGAATGGCCTCCTGAGGCTGCCGCTGCGTTCCATGATCTGAAACAAGCCTTTGTTTCTGGTCCTCTCTTGAGGAGACCTAAGCCTGGGGACCCATTTTTTATTGAAGTGGACGCTTCCTCTACTGGAGTAGGAGCGGTGCTCCTCCAGTTATCCGATAATAAATGACAGCCATGTCTGTTCGTCTCCAAAAAATTTTCTCAGGCAGAGAAAAATTACGCTATTGGTGATCGGGAGCTTCTCCCTATCAAATTGGCGCTAGAAGAAAGGCGTCATCTCTTGGAGGGTTCCATAACGATCTTCACGGATCATAAAAATGTACAGTACCTACAGAGTGCTAAACAACTGAATCCCAGACAGGCCAGGTGGAGTCTGTTCAATTTTACGATCACGTACAAACCTGGTCCCTGCAACGGTCAGGCCAATGCTCTCTCTAGGTCATTTGACACGAGGGATGAGGAGCCTCACATTGCGATGGATTTCATCACCGATCTTCCACCGTCTGAAAGAAATACTGTCATCTGGGTGGTGATCGATCGGTTCTCCAAAATGGCTCATTTTGTTCTCCTTCCTGGTCTCCCTACTGCTCCTGCATTGGTCCCCATCTTTGTTTGAGAAATCCTCCGCCTCCATGGGGTTCCTTCTCATATTGTTTCTGACAGGGGGGTTCAATTTACTTCCTGCTTCTGGAGAGCTTTCTGCAAGTCCCTCAATATTGTCCTAGATTTTTCTTCTTCTTACCACCCTCAATCCAATGGACAGACTGAGAGGGTCAATCAGGAGTTGGAGGTCTTCCTCCGCAACTTAGTCTCCGCTCATCACGATGACTGTGGACAGAATTCTCTCACAACAATCATGTTAACACCAGTTCACAGAAGACCCCCTTTTTCACGGTCCATGGAAGACACCCTCAGCTTCCTCTTCCCAAGACTTATTCTCCTGATATTCCAGCTTTGGCTACTGTTCAACAATCTTTCAATACCATTTGGGGTGAGGTTCATGATTTCCTTCAAGCAGCGGCTGATAAGTTTAAAGGTTTTGCCGACTGTCACATGCGTAAACCGCCTTCTCTACAGATTGGAGACAAGGTCTGGCTTTCCACCAGGAACATCAAACTCCGGGTTCCTTCTTTGAAATTCGCACCAAGATTCATTGGTCCGTACTCGATAATTGCTAAGGTTAAACTTCAGATCCCCAAAAATCTCAGGATTTCAAACTCCTTCCATGTTTCCCTTCTGAAGCCCTTGGTCCTCAATAAGTTCTCTGGGCCCATCCCTACTGTGGTTCCAGTCTCTGAGGATAATCAGGAGTACGAGGTTAGTCAAATATTGGATTCTCGTCTCTATAAAGGCATCCTTCAGTACCTCGTGCATTGGAAAGGCTTTGGTCCTGAGGAGAGGTAGTGGATTCCTGCATCTGAGGTTTTTGCACCTCGTCTTGTGAGCAGGATTCATCTGAGATTTCCCTCCAAGCCTGGACCCAAGCGGGGGAGGGGGAAGCCTCGTAAGAGGGGGGGGTACTGTCATGTAACCAGCTAACACATGTCATATCTGTTGCCTACCTTTGCTGCATGTGTCCAGTTAGAGGCCGGGCCTCCCTCACCTGTGTGTTTTAGTAGACCCTCTTCAGCTGGTCTCTGCCCCAGGCCTTCATTGGTAACAGGATATAAGCCTGGCAGTACAAGGCTGCATTGATGATCATCGTTTGTCCGTGTTTGGCTTGTGTCTGTGATTGTCTCTTCGGTTGCTCTGAGTCTTATCCGTATTCTGATCCTTGGCTTGTCTGACTATACCTTCTTGCCTGGTAACTCGACCTTCGGCTTGTCTTCAGTTTCTCCTGTCTTCTGGTTGCCTTGACCTCTTGCTATTCCAGAGGTTGTTTATGTGTCCGAGCAGACCATAAAGGTTTGATGTTTTTTTAGATTAGATGATTACATGAGCTTTATTTTGGAGGGGGGGTCATGACTGCACCCCAAACTCGATCATCCATGTTTTTATGGACCTTGCTTTGTGCACTGGTGCGTAGTTATGTTGGAACAGGAAGGAGCCATCCCCAACTGTTCCCACAAAGTTGGGAGCATTAAATTGTCCAAAATGTCTTGGTATGCTGACGCCTGAAGAGTTCCCTTCACTGGAACTAAGGGGCCAATCCCAACCCCAGAAAAACAACCCCCCACACCATAATCTCCCCTCCACCAAATGATTTTAACCAGTGCACAAAGTAAGGTCCATAAAGACATGGATAAGGGAGTTTGGGGTTGAGTAACTTGACTGGCCTGCACAGAGTCCGTACCTCACCTCGATAGAACACCTTTGGGATAAATTAGAGCACAGACTGCGAGCCAGGCCTTCTCATCCAACATCAGTGCCTGACCTCACAAATGGAAGAATGGTCAAACCTTGTGGACAGCCTTCCCAAGAGTTGAAGCTGTTATAACTGCAAAGGCTGGGCCAACTCAATATTGAACCCTACGGAATAAGACTGGAATGCCATTAAAGTTCATGTGCATGTAAAGGCAGGTGTCCCAATATTTTTGACAATATATGTGTTCATCTATGGCACCGGAGTTGCACTTTAATATGTATATGTTACTTAGCCTTGTCCTAACGATTGCTTCATTTGTGATAAATCAGTTACATTTTGTATGGCATATCTGTATTGTATGCATTAGTTTTATTAAACATTCCTTGTTATCATTTGGTATTAAGAAAAAAAGACAATATTATTTTATTGTTTGTACCAATCAATGAACCTAAATGACTCTTTGCTTATATTTCCCTGTTTAATTTAGCTGAAAACCAATCACATTTCCCATTGCAGTGGCTTTGGTACATATAATTTAATCAGAAAAAGAAAATAAAGGGAGCCCGATCAATCCACCTCTATCAAGTTGTAAAAACAATATTTTCATTTGAGCAAATTCATTGCAATGAGACAGAGCACTAATGAATGCAAGGTCACTCTGGGTCTGACTCCTGGAAGCCAGAAAATGGGCTCAAATATTTACTTCTCGGTATAAAACAGAACCAACAAGGATTCAATGTCTCAAGGCTACTGTGGGCAAAGAAAAGACAATTTAAGAGATGACAGCTGTAGATTGAAAGCAAGTAGATATTACAACTGCTCGATAAAGGATATCAAATCCCAAAATTGGAGCTATTTCCATAAACCAACTTACTATATGTTTAAAAAATAAATGACTCCTGTGCTTTCAAAACAACAGGGGGACTATAATCCTTCACTCTCCAGCAGCACATTCTCACTTTTTGTTTACTGCCCGCCACTCAATTCAGTTGACAGGAGTAAAAAAATTATAAATACTTTGTGTATGTGACTTACTCCATATGATAGCACTGGGCCAGTCTGTAGGCAGATTGGGTTGTTGGGTATCCAGGCTACTCAGGTGGGAAGTGGTTAAAATTTTCCTTTCTCTTTTATGGGCATTTTTTTGGCTCTGCCATCCACCCTCTGCAGTATATAAAAGGGTAATGGCTCTGCTCGGCGGTCCACGGCCTGCATGGGAGGAATCGGGAAGCCCAGCTTGAGGATGTAGCCACCAGCAACACCTGGACTGCATTTGGGAAGCCTTCCTCAGTAAAGATTCTACCTCTCAAGGACTCTAACCTATGGGAAGGTAGGCTTCTACGCCTAGCTGGTCGCTGCCCTGGTGCAAGACATCAGGATGGGCACTAAGGATTTTCAGGCTTCGCTGTCTACAGGCTGGTTCCAGTTTAATGACCCTCTAGATCAGTGGTCTCAAACTGGTGGCCCTCCTGCTGTTGCAAACTACAAATCCCATGAGGCATTGCAAGGCTGACAGTTACAAGCATGACTCCCACAGGCTGAGGCATGATGGGACTTGCAGTTTCGCAATAGCTGGAGGGCTGACAGTTTGGGACCCCTGCTCTAGATAATAAAGCAAAGATCCCCATTTAAAAAAACATATCAACACTGGCACATCCCATGCGTCTAACCTCTCTGGTTTACTTTGATGTTTGACATACATATAAATGCTACTTGTCAGGCTCATGTTGGTGCATTTGGCTTCAGAGGTAAACTTCAGGTTTCAAGGGATCCCCCATACCCCCTGAAACCACCCCTGCCATATAGTTTTTTAAATTTTCTCATACATAGCTTAAATCCTGCTGTATTGTGGTTGGTCAATTCAGAGGCCCTTCCTCTTCTCCCCCAGCGTCAGCAGTGGGCATTTTGTAATCCCAGGCCATGCAGCACTCAGGAGATTATGCCTAAGCACCATTCTGTACAGTATGAACACCCTCAAGGAGGTGTGTTCATGATGGCCTCGACTTACATGAAGTGGGTTAGATGACACGTGGCACCATTCAACCCAGTGTCAGGTGTTAGTGATAGATTCCCAACACTGGGCTCTCCAGGATGCGGAGACTAAGCCCCAGCCTGCTTCTTCACCAGGGCCTCTTATCCTGGGGATGGACATGCAGCGAGCTAGAACCAGTTCGCGGCCCCCAGGAATGCCTAGCTGAGGATGCAGAGTCCACTTAGTGTAATGAGTACATATGGTAGGAGACAGGGGAAATCCAAGAAATAAGCCAAGATCAGGGCGGGCGACAGTCAAACACAGACAGTAGATGAAGCTGGGGTCAGTGCATGGGAAGTCAGACACTGAATACATGTAATAGTAAGCAAACAGGAGCTCAGAGAATTAGGAAGTTGCTCAGGCAACGCGGACTGCAGTGATATTATATATTTTGATTATATAGGGGAGCAAACTGGTGGATGGGCCAGGAAGTGATTGAAGGGATCGGAAATATAAACCCACAGAATACATGTAATAGTTGGTCAAACAGGAGCTCAGAGAACTGGAACGTTGCTCAGGCAACGTGGACTGCAGTGATCGTATATATTATGATTATATAGGGAAGAAAACTGGTAGGTGGGCCAGGAAGTGATGGAAGGGAAAGGAAATGTAAATCCACAGAATACATGTAATAGTAGGCAAATAGGAGCTCAGAGAAGTAGGAAGTTACTCAGGCAACGCAGTGATCATATATATTTTGATTATATAGGGAAGCAAACTGGTAGATGGGCCAGGAAGTGATTGAAGGGAAAGGAAATATAAACCCACAGAATACATGTAATAGTAGGCAAACAGGAGCTCAGAGAACTGGGAAGTTGCTCAGGCAACGCAGACTTCAGTGATTGTATATATTATGATTATATAGGGAAGCAAACTGGTAGTTTTGTCAGGAAGCGATAGAAGAGAAAGGAAATATAAACCCACAGAATACATATAATAGTAGGCAAATAGGAGCTGAGAGAACTAGGAAGTTGCTCAAGCAACGCAGGCTGCAGTGATCATATATATTATAATTATATAGGGAATCAAACTGATAGGTGGGCCAGGAAGTGATAGAAGAGAAAGCAAATATAAACCCACAGAATACAAGTAATAGTAAGCAAGCAGTAGCTCAGAAAATTAGGAAGTTGCTCAGGCAACGTAGGCTGCAGTAATCATATATAGTATATCATGATTATATAGGGAAGCAAACTGATAGGTGGGCCAGGAAGTGATAGAAGAGAAAGCAAATATAAACCCACAGAATACAAGTAATAGTAGGCAAACAGTAGCTCAGAAAATTAGGAAGTTGCTCAGGCAACGTAGGCTGCAGTGATCATATACAGTATATTAGGATCATATAAGGAAGCAAAGTGGTAGGTGGGGCAGGAAGTGATGGAAGAGAAAGAAAATATAAACCCACAGAATAGCAGGTGACCCTCATAGGTGAGCACAGAAGTCATATAACACATATGAATAGGATCACAGGTCTAGCAGAAGCACTGCAGCAAGGAGGTAAGAATTTTACAGGCAGGATACTGCAGGCTAAACCGTGACAAGACGAGACGTGGCACTGAAGTTCAGATTGCTGAGTCTGAGGGCAGGGCCTTAGAGGAGTTGAATATTAAAGCAAAAAGTCCACTTTTTAAAACATATTTTTTAAACATGCTGGGCTACTTATATATTAACTTTATAAACAACAGTCAAGTTAGCCTTTAAAGCTTTTTAAATCACTAGCCTGCAACATGTGTACAGATGCCTGTCACTTTCATATGTAGCATGCTTGTTCTGACCCAGTGAACCTACTTAATCTAATCAGGAGAAGACTAGCAATGTCAACTCACTTCTTTCCACTTATGACAGGTGTCCTTTAAAGTGGTAGTAAACCCTACTATCATTTTCAGCTAAGGAAGCTGCCATCTTGGCCTCTGTTTAATCTTCAACTACCATGATGCTGCACATTTGACCAGCTATGACACCAGCCATTGGATGGGTTGACAGTTTGGTTTAAAGCACAGCCAATGGGAGTGTTACATTTCAGGCACATGCCGGAAATATAACTGGTTTTTAAACTGTTAAATGGATGGGTTTACTACCACTTTAAGGAACAAGCTACTTCTTTCTCTGACTGGGTTATAGTTAAAATATTTCATGCGTGCATTATGTATATTTGTGCTTCCTCAGCTCATGTTTTGCTGATATCTGGGTTATCACTAATGATCTCATCTTCCAGACCGAGGTCTGTGTTCTTTAAATTGTACCTTATCGGGTAACAGCATTACAAAACCCATGGAGGCTGTATCTTTTACATGAAATGGACCTGACAGGCCAAGAGGGTCAGCGGTGAGGACCTTTCTGTGACAGTATCCTTCATACAGAGACATGTGCTTTCAAAGCTTAACGATCAGGGAGGGAAATGTGCAGGAATATTCAGTGTTACAGAAAAAAATATTAAAAGGTAGATTTGTATCCTATGTCCAATAAAATGATTTATTATTTATGCATTTCCTGAATGTACGCTACTCAGATGTCCTCCTAATCCTCATATACTATGTTATGGATATTTGCAACCACTTGACACGGTGACACTCCTGGTAAACTAGTACAGATGCCCTTCTCTTAAAAGGCATGGCTGGTTCTTACATCTTCAGTTACAGGAATATTTGCTAGGTTGGTGATAGATCATTCAGTTATCACATATGAGTCTTCAGATTCAAGGATTGCTTGTAATAAGTGAGCCTTTGACCTTCCTAGGTGAGGATAACGAGAGTCCCTCACACTTAGAGGCTTGTAGTATTGCACGCAACGATCCTGCTGCATAAAAGAAGGTAGGATCATCTAATTGCACATCCACTGCTGTCATGCTGAGAAATGCAGAAGATGTCAGGAGTTCAGAGATCTGTTGTAGGGCGAGCAGTGTCCTCTATATCCTGTTCTTCACTCCATTCTTCAGGAATCATCTACCATCTGTGGTTAGATATCGGGATAGGGCTGATTTAGGACCCAAACTGAGTCTCCAGGTTCTCTAACCACTTCAGCTCCAGAATATTGTACCCCCTTCATGACCAGGCCATTTTTTGCTATTCAACACTGCGCTATTTTAACTGGCAATTGCGCGGCCATGCAACGCTGCACCCAAACAAATTTTTTTCGCACAAATAAAGTTTTCTTTTGATGGTATTTGATAACTGCTGGGTTTTCTAATTTTGCAATATAAAAGAAAAAAAAAGAGAAATTTTGAAAAAAATGCTTTACTTTCCATTAAAAAAAAAATAAAAAAATGTAATTTCTTCATAACTTTTGGCCAATATGTATTCTGCTACATGTATTTGGTAATAAAAAAAAAAAAAATCCCAGTAAGACCCCATACACACTATTAGATTTTGTCTGCCTGATTGCATACAAATTTAAACTCTTAAGGTTTGACCTCATATTATATGGGTTTGGTAAATCTGAAGACAAAAATCTGCAGAAAATCGAATAGTGTGTATGGGGTCTACGTGTATATTGATTGGTTTGTCTGACTGTTATAGCATCTAGCATTTTTTTGTTGAACTAGATGGACTTGTGTCTTTTTTCAACCTAACTATGTAACTAGTTAACTGTGTCTAAAAACTATGGTATATATACTGGAATTTTTATTTATATTTTTTACACTACTAATGGTGGTGATCAGCGACTTATAATGGCGACTGTACCCAAAAAAAATATATCAATTTTTTTCACAGAAATAAAGCTTTCTTTTCTTGAAGTTTGATCACCACTGTTTTTTTTATTTTACAATATAAAAGAAGAAAGCCTGAAAAAATATATGTTATTTACTTTCTGATATAAAACATATCCATTAAAAAATGTAAAAATCAAATGTCTTCATTAATTTGGGGCAAAATGTATTCTGCTACAAAAATCCCAATAAGTATATGTTGATTGGTTTGTCTGACAGTTATAGTATCTAAAAACTATGGTATACATTTTGGATTTTTTTTTTCACACTATTAATGGCGGTGATCAGCAACTTATAACAGCAACTGTACCCAAACATAATGTATATCATTTTTTTCACACAATTAAAGCTTTCTTTTGATGGTATTTGATCACCACTGGGGTTTTGAGTTTTGCAATATAAAATAAAAATGTCTGCAAATTTTGAAAAAAAAAAATTTTTTACTTTTTGCTATAAAACATATCCGTTAAAAAAATGTATAACTTCAAATATCTTCATAGGTTTTGGCCAAAATGTATTCTGCTACATGTCTTTGGTTAAACAAAATTCCAATAAGTGTATGTTAATTAGATTGTCTGACAGTTATAGCGTCTAAAAACATATACTGGTATTTTTATTTTTCTTATTTTTTTACACTATTAATGGCGGTGATCAGACACTTATAACGGCGACTGTACCCAAACAAAATTTATATAATTTTTTTCACACAAATAAAGCTTTCTTTTGGTGGTATTTGATCACCACTGGGTTTTTTACTTTTGCAACAAAAAATAATTATTTTTACTTTCTGGTATAAAACATATCCATTAAAAAAATTAAAAAATGTAATTTCTTCATTCATTTTGGGTAACATGTATTCTGCTACATGACTTTGGTTAAGAAAATAAAATCCCAATAAGTATATATTGATTGGTTTGTTGATAGTTATAGTATCTAAAAACTATGGTGTATATACTGGATTTTTTTTAACACTACTAATGGCGGTGATCAGCGATTTATAACAGCAACTCTGCCCAAACAAAATTTATATAATTTCTTTCACACAAATAAAGCTTTCATTTGGTGATATTTGAACACCACTGGAGTGTTGAATTTTGCAATAATAAAGAAAAAAGAAAATTGAAGAGGAACTGACTAATTGCCACTGACATCACCAGTGACACTAATACAGTGATCAGTGCTAATAATATGCACTGTCACTGTACTAATGACACTGCGTAGGGAGGGGTTAACATCAGGGGCGATCAAAGGGTTAAATGTGTGCCAAATTATGCGTAATGTGTATGATATTTGCTGCTTTTACTAAGGATCTTTTTGTTTTTTCCCTGCTTAGCAGGGGGAAAAACAGCGAGATCCCCTGTCTGACTTGTTTACAATCGCAGAGCTCAGTTCCACGAATCACTGAGCTGATCAGTGGGTGCCGTCGGCCAATCATTTGCCGAGACCCGCAGATTGGCTTGTGCTGTTATGAATCACAGCATAGGCAGGGTGGCGGTGGCGCGCAGATCACATACTAGGTACATGATCCAGCACAGGGGTGTAGGTTAGGTGGTCGGCAAATGGTTAAAGCAAATCTGTGGCTATAATCAATATGTAAACAAAAGTACTTCCTGCAAAAAATATTAATACTCACCCTTTCCCTTGCCCACAACACCAATTTCTGCTAAAGTGAACTGAAGCCGGCTGGGGAATCTGTAGAACCCGATACTTAATGATTTCCTGTTTGTGTGAGACTTTTACTTTGGGTAGGAAATTCCTGTATTGAAGACCGCTTGCGCTGCTCTCTCACCATGTGCAGAGTGACTGATTTCGTCTCCGCCCCCACTTTGTGACATGGTGCATTATCCTGCTGGAAGGAGCCATCAGAAGATGGAGACATTGTAGTCATAAAGGGATGGACATGGTCAGCAACAATACTCAAGTAGGCAGTGGCATTTAAACAATGCTCAATTGGTACTAAAGGCCCAAAGTGTACCAAGAAAATACCCCCCACACCCAGGGCCAGATTAAGAGAATCATGGGCCTGGTGCTGAGGATTTTGGTGGGCCTTTCATGCTCCCAACATTGTGGGAACAGTTTGGGGATGGCCCCTTCCTGTTCCAACATGACTGAGCACCAGTGCACAAAGCAAGGTCCATAAAGACATGGATGAACGAGTTTGGGGTGGAGGAACTTAACTGGCCTGTACAGAGTCCTGACCTCAACCCAATAAAACACCTTTTGGCTGAATTAGAGCAGAAGCTGCGAGCCAGGCCCTCTTGTTCACATCAGAGTCTGACCTCACAAATTTGCTTCTGGAAGAATGGTCAAACATTCCAATAGACACACTCCTAAACCTTGTGGACAGCCTTCCCTGAACAGTTGAAGCTGTTGTAGCGCCAAAGGATGGGGCAACTCAATACTGAACACTATCGACTAAGACGAGGATGCCATTAAAGTTCATATGTGTGTAAAGGCAGGTGTCCCAATACTTTTGCTTATCTAGTGTATCTGCCAAGATTCGCAATGGTGGTGGAACCCTCCTACACATAAATACTACATTTAGACATAATTTAGGTAAGGCCCTGAATCAGGAGTTATGTTTACCAACATAGAGAGAATAAACAACATCTCTACATGAAGTGACATGTTTGGGATTCAAACTCAGGACCTGAGCAATGTTAGGCAGAATTGTTACCTTTGAGCCACAAGGCTGCTGCATGTGAAGTCCTCCTACACATAAATACAAAAATACACACATACTGCATTTCTTTGCATACATAGGAATTACATTAGTCAGGAGTTTCTCTTCTTGATTTATTCTGTGATATTTGGTGTTTCTTGCTGTGTGAGTGTAGAATAGTAATGTTATTCTCAGAGTTTTGGGAATTACATTTTTATTTCTGATGTTGGTACACATATCACATTTTTTGGGCTCAAATTAGGATTATTTGGAAAGAATAAAAAATAAAAAAGGGATTCATTTTAAATTTCTATAAGCAAAGGTATTGTTTGTGGTTTAACAACATTGAGAGAACAAACAACATCTCTACATGAAGTGAGGGGTTTGGGATTCAAACTTAGGACGTCAGCAATGGTAGACAGGATTGCTACCTTTTGAGCCACAGGACTGCTGCATATAAATCCACAGATACATTTCTAGGAATATATAGGAATTACATTAGTCAGGATTTATTCTTGATTTATTCTGTGATATTTGGTGGTTCTTGCTGTGTGGGTGTAGAATAGTAATGTTATCCTCTGATTTTTGGGAATGACATTTTTATTTCTGATGTTGGTACACATATCACATTTTTTGGGCTCAAATTAAAGCGGTGTTCAACTCTGGACAACCACTTTAAACTACAGGTAAGCCTATAATAAGGCTTACCTGTAGGTCCCCTGCTATCTCCTAAACCTTCATGGTTTAGGAGATATACAGTGTACTTGCATGTGCTGATGTCATCGGCACATGCGCAGTGAAGAAATGGCCTTCACTGTGATCGTGCCGCGATTGGTGGCTCCTGTGTGCATGTGTGGAAGTGACGTCAGATCGTGGCCCCAGAAGGAAGAGGGGTGAAGATGGACGCGGCCTGGAGCGGGAACATTGCGGGCATCCAATGCAGTAGGTGACACATAACAGACTAGTATGCAATGCATTCTAGCCTATTATGCTTTTAAATTGCAGGGTAACAAAACTCATCAGGGTTTACTTCCTCTTTGAGATCATTTGGAAAGAATAAAAAATAAAACAAATGGGACTCATTTTAAATTTCCATAAGCAATGGTATTGTTTGTGGTTTGTAAAGACCCCTGTGTGAGTTTGGGGAAATATTTTTGTGAGATAGATATCAACAAGTGAAAGTGACAGAGAAAAAAAATATTTTACCAAAACATGAAAAGATTACACATTTTACCATTCTTAAAAACAAAATAGTTTATCAAAATTGCAACATTGTTGCAAGAATAATTTCTTTGAGAGAAAGATATATTTGATCTCAACATGAACAGGATTTCTTTGGGGAAGTTACAATTGTATTAGCATGAATGGCTGACAATTGCATTGGGCTACATTGCTCCAAATCCCCCCCCCCCCCCAAAAAAAAAACCTCTCACAGCCCCCCCCCCCTAAACCTCGTTACATCGGGTTACGTTAACAGTCGGTAAGTACGATTATGTTAACATTGAAGGGGTTTCTTTAGGACAAGTACAACTCTAGTTTATATAGAAAGAGAGTTTCTTTAATAAGAACGTTGTTACAACGTTAAAACTATTTGATAAAACAAAAATTCTTACCATTTTACACATTAGAAAAGTACAAAACCATTTTATAAAAAAAAGAGACAGTGAAAGTGAACAACTATAGATAGAGTGTTTTTATAAAGGGGTTTGAGTGTGTCCCCAGAAATGTTTGGTGTTTGTTATGGTAACGAATACCTTTAAATTTTACTCAGGGTAAACAAAATAAAAAATAAGAAAGGTTTACTAGAGTTTCTCCTTCATTTGGGACTACTCAAAACAATGGGACGTTAAATTTTCGTATTATCCGATCTTACG